>JAMXBD010003184.1:0-135475 GCA_024138025.1 Combretum micranthum | reverse complement strand
ACTACACAACCAGAATTTATCACCGGTTTCTATATTCTTAATTTGAATTCGATCAATCATACAATTTCCCATTATTCCCCATCATACATATCCATTTACTTGGCCTTATTCTAATGCACTAATTACCAAGCACATACGATAAATGAATTGGGAAGAGTAACTCACTCCGCCATAGGTTCGCCGGCCTTCTTGTAATAATAATCCGGGAGGTAAGGATTTAACGTCCTCGGTTCACCTATATCTTATAAGAAATACCCTAATAAGTATTCTACTATCTAAGGATACTAAAACTCTAAGAAAACTTAGTGAAATCGAAATTCGCGTCATTTTCGAAGTCCCGATTTAAAATGACTATAACTTGGTCGTTTTAAGTTGGAATTTTCGCAAATTTTATATCGATTTCTATCTACTTCGAAAGAGATTTCTAAATATGAATTTTAAATCAAGTTTTGAAAATATCTAAGCCTCGGAAATGAAGGATCAGATCTATACATCGGTTATGTTGATTCCGAAAATGCGATTTTCATGAATGCTCTTGAGATTCCTAAGTGAAAAATGAAACTAAATGCCATGGTGATGAATTTCTCTATCATGAATGTCATGATATGAACTCTTAGGTGCCTAAGTTCTTATAGATTTTTGGATTAAAAGAATTTAGATAACCTTTTTCTTGAGAAACCCTTTCATGCTTTTGTTTAATAAGTAAGTTTGCTACACTTGGTCACACTTACTTATTCTAAGGATTTTTCTTAGGAAAATTCTATTTATTATAAGGAAAAATTGATCCTTATTTTAACTATATCCTAAAGCCTTTATTTCTTTAATTAAATCTTCATTTTTAAAATTTTAAGTGAGTCTTATACTAGGGTGGTTACAAAAATCCGAATTTAGCAAAATTCATTTTTAAGTTGATTCTTTTGAGAAAAATGCATTTTATACTTAGAACTTTAAGTAGTTATTTTACCTATACCCTAAGAATTCCATTTATTTAAGACAATACCATTTCTGAAGTTGGAAAATTAGTGTTTTCTAACCATCTATTCATTATTACGAATTTTGCCTACAAGACTTTTTAACTCAAACTTCTATTGGACTTCATCTCTTGTTTTAAATATTTCCTTTGGTAAAAACTCATTTAAACTCAAGAAAAATATCATCAACATTTATCACCCATAGGCTTCATTTGTCTTGTAAAATACATGTTTAGAAGTTGGTAAAAGGGTTTTTAGGCTAGGTTTCTCAAGTCATCCGAATTTACACTAGCTCATTTCTTGAAAGTGTTTTCCTTTTTGGTTTTATTAACTCATCTACCTATAGATCTATATGCTAGCAAAGTTATCTACTCAAGACAAAAGCATTGATGACCATTAATGCACATAGACCCAAAATAAAGATGAGATCTTAAATGCCTACATGAATATGAGTAGTAAAATGATAAATTTACTATATCAAGTGCTTAAATAGGTTTTGAAAACATAAAAAATACATTTTTATAAAAGATCCTTTGTTCAAAACACTTTTTGATGAATGATCATAAAGCTTATGGCATGAAAACTCCTTTAAATGCAAGATCTACTTTGTGATGGTTTGGTATTCTTGTATTGATATTTCCTTATCCTTAGCAAGAGATCATGTGGACATTTAGTTGGAAATATCCAAGAATATCCTAGCCATTACAAGGATCTATGAGTAGAAGGAGTAAAAGTTCTTTTACTTAGAGTAAAATAGGAGACAAATGAAGAAAAAAAAGAAAGTTGTGTGTATGTGTGGGAGCCATGAGTGTCACGGCAAAGGGGTGGAGAGGGAGAGAATTTTGAGAGCTTTTACCTTTTGTAAAGTTTGAAAAATGAGAGAATGAAGTGAGAGAGAGAAAATGTAGTTTAAATAGGAAATGAAATTAGGTTAAATGTGATAAAATAAAATAAAAAAAAATTGCACAAGGAGCTCATTTGGGGTGGGGGGGTTGAGATTTGATTTTTGATTGAATTTGTGTTTGATTTGTTTTGATGGATTGTACATTAAGTGTCATAACTTGTAATAATTATTTTGAAACAAAAAAATCCTTGGAAAAGAAAATGAAATTGAGTGGTTGTAAGAATAGGGTGTACTTATGAGTAGTAGGTTGTACTTGTGAATAGTAATTAAGACAACTTAATTACCAGTAGTAAGAAAATACGAATAAAAAAGCTATAACTGTGTTTTTCATAAATCGAAAAATTATGAAATTTATATTTTTGAAATCTTTATTTTATTTCGATTCAAATGAGTATTCACAAGTAAATTTTTAAAATTCTAGTTTCGAGGCACGCTTTTCTATAATAGGTCTAGGGATGACCCGGATCTGAAATTTTCTTAAAATCTGATCTTTTCTTGGTTTGAAATATAATCAAGAACTATATTCAAATTTAAATTTTCTTATAAAAATTTCTTAATTGGAAACGAGGAAAAGCCGAATTTAAGGTTTATATTTCTCACTCCAGTCTTACACTATTCCGGTTTAGGGTTTTGGTTCTCAGTTCTTGAGTTATCTTAGTTACTAGAAAAACCGGGGTTTACAAAATCTCCTTTTTCCAAAAAAGTATATTTTGAAGCTTTAGGTTTAGACAACAATCTTTATGTGCATGATCATGAGAATAATAAAAGCAAAGTAATATAGTGAATAATAAAGTTAAGTATTGGGAGTCTTAGCTTCTTCAAGGCTTCTGGGACTATGAAGTTGACTAGTCCCAAAAAGAAAGAAAAATAAAAGAGAGAAAATTGTTTTGACTTGATGAGGACAAGTCTAAGACTAGACACTAGTCTTAAAATAACATGAAATAAATAAATTGCAAAGAAAGAAATTAAATAAATTGCTTTGCATGAAAGTAAATAAATTGCAAGTAAGCTTATATGCTCTAAAGAATATATATATATATATATATGTAGATACATAATTATATCTAGTTAACTATATATAATAAGTTAACATATTACGTAAAACATTATAACAACATAAGAATTTGAGAAATAGATTCTCATGAACAAGAACAATACATAAATATAGAGTAGCTTCCATAACAATAAGTTTAGAAAACTCACACCATGATCATGTAAAGTTACATAACATGGTAGGAAGAAATATAGAAAGAAAATTTTACCTAAAAAGAATTTTGGAATAGTATGTGTAAATGGGTTTTGTGCATGTAGAAGGGGGTTTGAGAGTATTTTGAGAGAGTTTGAGAGTGTATGTGGAGAGAGTTTTGAGAGGAAAAATTTGGAGAGATTTGGTAAGGAATTTGTGGGTAGATGAAGTGTAAAAGAAATGAAAAAGGAGAGGGATATTTATAGGAAAATGAGGAGTGAATTTTGTGTGATTTAATTAAAGGGGGGGGGGGGGGGGGGGTTGAGGGGTGGGGGGGGGGGGAGGGGGGGGGGGGGGGGGGCGGCGCGGGGCGGGGGGTCGGGGGAGGGGGGCGCTGGCCTTGTGGAGAAAGGAAGAGAGAGATTTTTTTTTTTTTTTTATGTTTTGTTTAATTAAATGTAATAATAAGTAAAATAGATGTGATATAAAGTTATGGGAAAGATAAAAGTAAGATAATAGGTATATAGAGTATAAGAATATGTGTTGAAAAAGTAGAGATAAATGAATAGTGTAGAATAGTGATGAATAGTGTAATGTAAAGTAGATATGACTAATAAAATACCGGTAGTAAGAAAATACGCATATAAATGCAATATCTGTTATTTTTACTTACCAAAAATTATAAAACTGATATTTTTGAAAACCGTATATTTTATAAGAGTCTATCGGTATATCCAAAATATTTTTATTATTCCGAGCCCCAGGACTCGTTTTTCATGAATTGTATTCGTTTGGGTTTTAAAACGATTTGCGGTTTTACTAATTTGATATTTTTAAGCTTCCTTATGTTATTACGAACTTTTCTACATACTAATCTCTTACTTACTTACTTAGGGTTGCGAAAACGGGATTGCCGAACTTAAACCGTTACATGTAACTAGGGTTTTGTTAACATTATGGTTTTCGGTTGACCTTCCGATTAGGGTTTAAGCTTAACCGAATGCAAAATTTTGAGGGTTTATATTGAGTGTAATACAATAAAATGAAAAAGAAAAATAGAGAGATAGAAACAATGGGAGGGAGCACAGGTTTTGAAGGAGAATACGAGAGACATTATTTAATTTGTATTTTGTAAAGAAAAGTAAGTAATATGTAAGATATGATGTGATATAAGATGTATGCGGAATGTAAAAAGTAAGAAGATAGGTGTTATTATATGAGTATAAGTGCGATATATGAGATTTTTAGCAACCGAAAAAATTATAAAACTCATATATTTTTGGATTTCTTATATTATTATGAATCGAACGGTGTTATCGAAATATTTTTATCGTTTGGTGTATCGGAGCATGGTTTCCGAAAAACTGATCTTGTTTAGATGCGAAACATACTAAAAATTAGCGAATATTATATTTTTAAGCATTCTTATATTATTACGAACTATTGTTTACCATTATCTCGATTCCATTGTTTAGGGTTCAAGAGCAAAAGATTGTCGGATTTAAATTGTAGGGTTTGATATAGGTTTTGTTGACCTTAGAGTTATTTGTTGACTTTTAGTTCTAGGGTTTGAACTTAAGACTTGACAAAAAAATCTAGGGGTTTACAATAGTCCTTTTGGAAAATATGAACCATTAAAAGTCCAAGCTACGTATCATCAATTAAATAAAACCTAACAAACTAGTCCCATAAGTTTTCAACAATTGATAACATAAAAAATAAAACTTCAAAAAGACTTCCATATCTCTCTTCTATTTCCAATGCTCAAGATCTGTTGGTCCTCGACTGGATAGTCAAATACACTATCGTCATCCCTATGATTAACATACAGATCATACCCAGACAAGTCATAGACAATATCACCTTTGGCTACACCTAAAAAATAAAGGAATGAATGAAAATGCCCAGTACGTCATACCACAAACAAAGACACATGAACATGCAATACACTAATATCACATATAATCCTAAACTAATATAGTAAACACAAGTTATTATCTTTGATTAACCAAGAAAACAATACAGTTTAGAACCATATGCATCTAAACCTAAACCCAGAGTAACTCATGACCTCGATAACAAGCCTTTATATAAAATACTTAATATACATATATCGATGTTAGGTACTCTCCACACATCACTGCATACCACATTAAGGCCTAGCACGACTCATATCCACCAGAATCATCTTTATGCACAAGTCCACTCAGTAAACCCTCACACATAGATCATTAAGGTGTCTCGTTAGTTTCACATTCTACATGGTCTTTACTAACCAAAGCCAAGCAGAAGCAGTAAACTTTACAATTATAAGCCAAATAAAATTAAGTCAATTTATTATTCTAACCCTACAAGCATAAACAAAAAGCAAGATAAGGTCGTATCTGATTAAGCTCTTTCTCAAAACTCCAATATAAATAAATCTTCTTAAAAGACTATAAACCCTAATTTTCACTAGAAACCTAATCATCAACATATATTAAATCAAAAATCAATTTCATATTCATAATTAAACCATAACCCTAAAATCCACAATCTCAAAACATAAGATTTTCAATATTAAATATACATACCTGTTTTCTAGGTTTACCAGACAACGAAACCCTAAAACGCAGATTTCTCCAAAACTCCTCAAAACCCAGAAAATTCTTAGTCAACAACAATTCAACTATCAGAAAAAGATTTCTTCTTTTAGAATCACAAAGATTGAACGGATTCATACTTACCCAAAGCTTTGAATCTCACACCTTCTTAACTGTAGAACCAATTCACCAATCACAACTTAGGGTTCTACCATCCTACGAAACCGTCTTCATCGCTTGATTCCTCAAAACCAAAGAAACTGCTTTTAGAAACCAAAATCTAATAAAAAACTCAACCAAAAGAGATTTGGGAGGAAGTCTTACCTAAAATTTGCCTTAAGAAGAGATATGAGGAAGGAACTAAAGACCTTAGGGTATTTATATAAGAAATAGGAAAACCTAGCACAAAGATGGATGATTATTTTTTATGGAAATATAGGTTGAACACTAGCTAGCGGCTCAAGGGTACCTTAGTGTAAACCCCCAAAGTTTTGTAATCGGTTAAGCTTAAACCTTAATCGGAAGGTCAACCAGAAACCCTAAAGTCAACAAAATCCTAGTTAGACGTAATAGTTTAAGTCCGGCAATCCCGTGTTTGCAACCCTAAGTAAGTAAGTAAGAGATTAGTATGTAGAATAGTTCGTAATAACATAAAAAAGCTTAAAAAGATCAGATTAGTAAAACCGCAAATCATTTTGAATTCGAACGGATATAGTTCTTAAAAAAAGTGTCCCGGGGCTCGGAATAGTAAAAATATTTCGGATATACTGTTAGACTCGTAAAAATATAGGGTTTTCAAAAATATCAGTTTTATAATTTTTAGGTAAGTAAAAATAATAGATATCGTATTTATACGCGTATTTTCTTACTACTGGTACTTTATTAGTCATATTTACTTTGCATTACACTATTTATTACTGTTCTACACTATTCATTTATCTCTACTTTTTCTAATACTCATTCTTACACTCATACACCTATTATCTTTACTTTTTACCTTTCTCATAACTTTATATCACATCTACTTTACTTATTATTATATTTAATTAACAAAAAATACAAAAAAAATAAAACACTCTCTCCCCTCTCTCTTACAAGGCCGGCGCCCCCCTTCCACCTCTCTCTCTCACAAAGTTTTTTCAATTTTTCTTTATTTAAATCACACAAAATCCACTCCTCATTTTCCTACAAATATCCTCCTCTTCTTTCACTTCATTCACACATTTACTACCTACAAATTCACTACCAAAACTCTCTAAATTTATTCCCTCAAAACTCTCTCCACATACACTCCCAAAATACTCTCGAACCCCTTTCACATACATAAAAACCATTCACACATTTTACTCCAAAATCCTTTTTTCTTAGGTGAATTTTTCTTTATATGTTCTTCTTACCATGTCATGTAACTTTACATGAACATGGTGTGAGTTTTCTAAAACTTAATGTTATGAAAGCTATACTATGTTCATGTATTGTTCTTGTTCATAAATATCTATTTATATATATTTATGCTGTTAGTTTACTTTGCTCATATTATTGTTATTATATCTAACTAAATATAATTATGTATCTACATATTCATATATATATATATATTCTTTAAAGCATATAAGCTCACTTGCAATTTGTTTACTTTCATGCAAAGCAATTTATTTACTTCTTTCTAGGCAATTTATTTATTTCATGTTATTTTAAGACTAGTCTCTAGTCTTAGACTTGTCCTCATCAAGTCACAATAATTTTCTCTCTTTTATTTTCTTTTCTTTTTGGGACTAGTGTCACGCCCCACAAGGTACCATAAACATGGTAGTCCGTCACATACGATATTAAAACTTAAGAATGAATTTCCGAAGTCATGCAAAAGTTTTCAACACTATATATAAGGCATCTATCATAGCAATAGGAGACACCGGTGGGATGTATAGTTCGAGATAGTAAATACAACATACAAGAATCTAAATAATCATCCAATTTATCATTAAGAGAATATAATCCTTACATCATCTTAGGGGTTTTCCCCTATAATTCTCCAAACGATCATAATATCAACTTAATCTTTCTTACAACGCAATAATACTAACACCAAAAGACATAAAGGATATTTAAACTAAGATCTTCAAAAGATTTCTAGAAGCTTTTTCTAAAACATTATCCCACTCGAGTATATGAAGTCTTCGGGCATAAAAGATATAGTCCTGTTGTCACGCCCCAAAGGGTACCCTAAACATGACAATCCGCCACACTTAATATTAAAGCTTAAGTATGACAACCTTAGTCATTCCCAAAAGTTTTATATTAGGTGTAAGGCGTGCTTTCACAACTTTAGAGGACTATACATGGAATTATGAAGCTTAAGAAGGTACAATAACATATTAAGAAAAGAGGATTCATAATATTCAATTACTTATAACAATGATCTTTACAACTTAGGGACATTTCCCTTTTTCACTAATCTATTACAAGAATATTTTAAATCTTATTCAACACTAAACTTCATCTAGAATTTTCCTAATCTATAAAGAAATTACTTGATTGTAGGGTCTTTGTGGCCTTAACCATAAATAGGGAAACTGCAAAAGATATCTATGGGGGTATAAGCTAACAGGCTTAGTGAGAATTATTTCCATAAATAACTTCTTGTAACAAAATTTCAAACAAGTTATTTAATCAAACAAATGGAATGTAACATACACATGGGCAAACAAGGCATATAGTTTTATGGAAACCATATGTTGAATGGATTTGCGCCCTCCATTCGGGGTTTGGTGATACATAACCTTAAAACAAGTAGTTTTAATAAAAAGTTTTATGCTTTCGATCAATATCGCCAAGTATATGCAGTCTACTTGAATTGAGTCTTGCTTTCGGATCTTCCGCTAAGCATTTCCTTTTCCATAACACCTCCAAGCAATCGTTTTCGGATCCTCCGCCAAGTGTTGCTTTCGACATGAGCTTACTATCCTTCTCACCCAAGGATAATAACCCAAATACAATGTGACTCACATCGTGGTATGCATGAATCCATTTATTTATGATATCATAACATTATTATTGTCAAGTTTAAGGTGATCAAAGCATTTCATACAAAGCAAGTGTTATACTAAAACAAACATTTTAAATCAATTCCGACCTCGATATTCTTAGGATTCTTTCAAAGAATTAATTAACATACATATCCATTTTCCTTTTCTCAACTCTAATGCAACTAAATTACAAGCACAACAAGTATAGCATTTAAAGGAAATAAACTCACGATGCCATGTCGACTATTCCTCTATGCAAATGAGTCGTTCACACACTCCACTCAATCGAAATAATCTTTGGGATATAGGTATCCTTTCTTGGAGTCACCTAGCCAAAGAAAATACCCACAATGAGTATTTCTTGATGATTTTCTTGAATTTTGACAAGACAATGTCAAAAGAATGTTAAAGTTCGTATAAAGGAAAGTTCCAACTTAAACTGGCCATAACTTGGTCATTTTAACTCGGAATCGTGCATATAATATACCGATTTCTACCTACTCGAAAAGATCTACCCATTTCTAAAATTATTTTTGACAAATAAGGTCATATAGGCTCCGAAACAGTGGCGACAAAATTCACCACGGATTTTCCAATGCAAAAACAACTTTGGTTCAATCAATCAAAATTTGTTTAATAAATACTTAGTTATTTATATAGATAAAAAATTATCTTTTTATGTTTACTTAGCTCATATTTATTCATGCTCAAGTGTTTGTTGTCCATTCATGTTGCTCAAATAAAATCATGCCGGTTTTAGAGTTTCTAGAAAAAATATAGTTTACAAGAATTCACTTTTGTAAATCTCTTGAAATGAATATTTTGTTTCCTTTGTTTTTTCCAAAGATGTTTTATGTTGACATATATATATATATATATATAATTCCAAGTAACTTTTTGAAAATAACTTTTTTTCTTTCTAAGTTTTCTATATTAATACTATTTTTACTATATAAATTTCTTTGTCTATTTGTTTGCAAAAATCTTTATTTGAAAAATTCCTCATCCTTTTATTATGCTATCTTTTTCATTAAAAAAATCATTTTTGTACCAACAATTATTTTCTTTTGCAAAACAAAGTGGAATGTTAAAGGTTTTAAGAAGCTTTTCATGACAAAAGTAGTTTCAATAATTTTAGTGAGTTATTTTTGTAACTTGAAAAGAAATGATTTTATTTTTGTTAAAACATAGATTTGTATTTCACATAAACTTATTTCTAAGTGTCAAAATCTCCTTTTTGTCAATTATTTTTAGAAATTGAAACATTGGACAACAATTTAAATGAACATGAATTATGAGAAAATAATAGTAAACAAAGTAACATAAATAATAAAGTCAAGTATCGGGAGTCTTAGCTTTTTCAAGGCTCCCGGGACTAAGAAGTAGACTAGTCCCAAAATAAAAATAAAAATAAAATGAAAGAAAGAAGAATTTGTTTTGACTTGATAAGGATAAGTTTAAGACTAGAGACTAGTCTTAAAATAACAAGGAATAAATAAATTGCAACAGAATTAATAAATAAATTGCATTGCATAAAAATAAATAAATTGCAAGTGAGCTTATATGCTCTAAAGAATATATATATATATATAAATAATAAAACTTAGATATAGTAACAATAATAATAACATAAACATAAATAGATTTTCATGAACAAGAACAATACATGAACATAATGTAGCTTCCATAACATTTAGTCTTTGGAAACTTACACTATGGTCGTGTAAAGTTACATGACATGAGAAGAAAGAAAATAATATGGAGTGGTTACCTAAAGAAGACTTTGGTATTGTTATGTGGTTATGGGTTTTAGTTATTGGTAGAAGTTGTTTTGGAATAAATTTGAGAGAGTTTTGGGAGGATATTTTGAGAAGAGATTTGGGAGAGTTTTTGTATAGAATTTATGGGTAGTAAATGTGTGAAAGAAGTGAAAGAGGAGGGGAGTATTTATAAGAAAATGTGGAATGATTTTTATGTGATTAAAATAAAAGAAAAATAAAACAAATTGAGGAAGAGAGGGAGGGGATAGGCGCCGGCCATAGTGAGGAGAGAGGGAGAGTGTTTTTATTTTTTTTGTATTTTGTGAATTAAATGAAGTAATAAATAAAGTAGATGTGAAATAAAGTTATGAGAAATGTAAAAAGTAAAGGTTATAGGTTATGGTGTGTATAAGAGTAGGTGTAAGAAAAAGTAGAGATAAAAGAATAGTGTAGAATAGTAATGAGTAGTGTAATATAAAGTAGATATGACTAATAAATTATCAATAGTAAAAAAATACGCGTATAAATGCAATATCTGTTATTTTTACTTACTGAAAAATTACAAAATTGATATTTTGAAAACCTTATGTTTTTACGAGTTTAACGGTATATTCGGAATATTTTTATTATTCCGGGCTCCAGAACTTTTTTAAGAACCATGTTCGACCTGGTTCAAGACGAGTTGCGGTTTTACTAATCTAATCCTTTTATGTTACCTTAGATAATTCCGCATTATTCTACATTTTAAACTTCTACTTATCTTTACTGAGTTTCTTATTCGGGATTGTCGGACTTAAGCTATTTCGTATAACTAGGGTTTTGTTGACCATTAGAGCTTCGGTTGACTTTCGATTTAGGGTTTTAGGCTAAACCGATTCCAAAAATTTAGGGATTTACACCTGTTACAACAAAGGTCTATCGGAGTATAAGCATAACTAGCTTAGTGAGAATATTCCTGAATCAACGTATTTGTATAAATAATTTCAAATAAGTTATTAAACAAGCATATGAATGCATCAAGCAAGTGGTCAAGCAATACATATGATCTATCGGAAATCATATGTTTGAATGGATTTACCCCTCTATTCAGGGTTAGGTGTTTTAGGCTCTTTAAAATCCAACTCATGTAGTTTATTTCAGGCTCCTACTCGCCCATCATAAAATAGTTCTTTCATGCTCCTATTCGCCCATCTCACAGATTTATGGCTCCTGCAAACCCGGCTACTATACTCTTCCCATCGAGTATAGTAGCTCATGCAATGAAACTAACTACGCGATATGCATGAATCAATTAATATAACTCATAGTATATGATTGGAGTATTTTAAAGGTGATCACAAAATTTGCACATACTCCAATAGAATAATAGTAAAACATAAGTTAATTAATAACGATTCATGCCTCGGTATGCTTAACATTCTTTCAACCAATATTATCATACATAATTCATTTTCATCTTTTCCTATGTCTAGTGCCTCTAGCTACAACCACAACCAAGTACGTAAAAGGTAGGAAATAAACTCATTCGGCCATGAGGATCTATCATTCTTACAGATGAGTCGATCGGTAAATCCACTAATCAAAATAATCCTCCGAGTATGAATACTCCTCCTCGGGATCACCTAATCAAGAAGAATACCCATAATGAGTATTTCTTATTGATTCTATGGTACTTATCAAAATCTATGTCATAAGATCGTTAAAATTCGTATAGAAGATAATTCCAACTTAAAACGGTCATAACTTGGCCATGTTAACTCCGAATTGCGCAAATAATATACTGTTTTCTACCTACTCAAAAAGATCTATCCATTTCTAAGGTTATTTTTGTAAAAAAAAAAAAAAACCATTTAGGTTGGAAAATACTACGGTACAGAATAGTTACGAATTTATAGCTCACAAAATATGATTTTTCTAAACTTCACTTTACTCAAAAATCCTTAAGCAAAAATATGGATATATATAGTTGAAAAATCCTTTGAACATATATAGGTACTCATATTGTATGCATGATTTTTTGTAGTGTTATCCCCATATTGATATTTCATAAACAATTTGTCTTCGATGGTTTTAAAAGATAAAACTTTTGAGAATTTCTTCTTTTTGAATTGTTAGAAGGAAAATAAAAATATATTTGAGTTGTTATGAGTAAATGTTTTCCTATTGTAATTTCATTTTCTCATTTTTCAAAAGTAAATTCATTTTCAAAAATTTGGTTCTTTAAGTTATCTACTAACGTTATTTCTAGTGATTGAAAATAAGCTTTTCAAAATATTCCTTAAGTTTTTGACGTGGTCAAATATTTGAAGTTGTGTTAAATATATTTCCCTCTTATTTTTATATCATTTTTCTTCTTTAGAAAATAGGTGTACCTTTAAAACTTTACTTTCTTGGCAAATTTTATTTTTCTAAGTTGGTTTCCAAAATAGTGAGTTGATTTTATCTTGGTTTGGAAAACTTGTTTTATTCTTAATATTTGTTAAATGGTAGAATAATTCCCTTAGACAAGTTTATAAGAAAAGATTTCTTAATAAATAATTATTAACATTACAACTTAGCAAAAATTTTATTTTAATTTTAAAAAGAGAATAACATCATATAAAAATTAAGTTTTGAAGAGGCTTTCTTAGTATGTGATTTTCGGACTCTATAATGAATTTATTTAAGTCTTATAAAAGATATGGTTGAGTTAAAAATCTTAAGTTCAAGGCTAATATTTTTTTTAATCTTTATGGAGTATTTAGTTTTGATTTATAAAAGAAATGAGTTCATTTTATTATTTTGAAGAAATCTACATTACTACTTCTTCTAGAATTTATGATTAGCTTATCCTTTGAAAAGAGTTTATTAAAAAGAAAACTTAAATCTTTTTGTTGAAAATTTATTTTGTTAAGAAATCTAGTTTACTTTTCTTTATTTAAGAAAGAACCCATTTTTATTTTTATTTAAGACAACAACATTCTAATCATGCATGAATATGATTATGTAAGCCCTTGAAAATTTCAGTAAATAATTCTAAGGATGAACTTTGAAAATAAAACCCTGAAAGTCACCCTGAATTAAAACTGAACTTCTATAAGACCCAAATTCCGAATGAATTTGGAAACTTCTGAATCGTGAGAAAATAAGAAACCTCAAAAATAAAATAGCAACTCAGTATACTTCCATTCTAAAACCTCTATGTACGACAAATTTTCTATTAGCTATAACTTATCAATTCGGGTAAAATAGAGCCCTAAAATAAATTGTTAAGAAGTGAATAGTGATTAACCATAGGAAATAAAATTCAATCCAAAGAATTCCAAGAACGAGGTGAGATATTAAATATTATAAAAATCGACCTTAAGGTAAATCTCACCAATCAAATACGTCGTAAAGGTATAAAATATCAGTTTCCAAATTTGCAAAGGTATGAACCGGATAGTCAACCAGGAAACTTAGGTCCCTAAATCTCCAAGAAACTCCGTAGTCTAGATCCGGCAATTCCGTGTTCCTAAACCAAGGAGTCGGAATAAGAGGAAAAGGTGTAATTGGTTCGTATTAAGCCTAGGATGCTACAAAGGATGAGGTCAACGAGTTTTCGACCTATTTCAATCCGGTTAGGTGCTGACTTCGAAAAGCGTGCCCTGGGATTCGAAATATTAAAAATATGTTATTAAGGCTGTTAGACTCATATTTCTATAAGGATCTCTAAATTATTAGTTTTAAAAAATTTTCAAATAGCTAGAATTACCTGATTTTGCAAATTGCTTGTATTTCATTACTACCGGTAATTAGTGAGTCTTCCAGTACGATTTAATATTATTAGTTACCTAATGTATTATTATTATTACTATTATTATTATTATTACTATTCTTATAACGTATACCCTGGTTCCCCTAAGTGGTCGGGTAAACTTCGGAAACCGGAGAGCGAAACCCTATATTGGCTTGGTTCAAACTTAGTGAGAGGAGCTTAGAAACCCTAGATCCGGCTTTCCTTCAGTTTCATAACAAAAGAAGTTTTATAAAGTAAATGAATATGAATTATCATTGTAAAGTATATTTTAGACCTTTGAAAGTTTTAAATTCGGGAATTTTTCAATTTCGGGCCTTCTCGAGCTCAATTACGGAAAAGCGTGCCCCGGACCATGAACTCAGAAAAGTTCCGGAATATTCATTAGAACCATAATTTTTATAAGGATTCCAAACATATCAATTTTATAACTTTCCGGGCTATAAAAATTACAGTTATAGCCTTTTCCCGTGTTTTGTTACAACCGGTAAAGTAGATGTCTTGTCTACTATTCACAAGTACAACCTACACTACACACTACCCATACCCTATTCTTACATCCTTACCACTACTCATTTCAATTTTCTTTCCCAATGAATTTTGTCTCTTAAATAATTATTACATTTATTACATTTTAATTACTTAAATTACAAATATCAAATTTCACACACACACACTCCCTCCCTCCCCCTTTGGCCGGCGCCCCCTTCCCCTTTCCCCCTCTTTTTTTTTTTTGTTTTTGATATTTTATTTCAATTACAAACCTAATCTATTCATATATAAAACATTTTTCTCTCTCTCTCTCCTTATTTTCTCTTGTTTCAAATTTTTACAAAAGTGGAAAAAACTCTCTCCTCCTCCCCTTGATGCCGTGAGCCCCTCCTCTCTCCCTCACACACTCAAGCTCAATTCTTCTTCTTTTCTACTCTAAAACTCCATTGGTATGTTGATTTTAGGCTTTGCTCTTCCTAAATCTTGTAATGGCAAAGCTATATCTTGTGTGTTTTCTCATTTAATCCCAATGAGCATATGCTAGGGACATGAAAACTTGAACAAGAATATCAAGCCATCACAAGACATGGATCTAGTGTTTAAATGAGTTTATGTTAAGATATTCTCTTGTTCACGCATGTAAAGTAAAGATCTTGCATATATGTTGATGTTCATGCCATGAAGTTTATGATCCATGCATTATATTTAGTAGATCTAATGTTCAGACATCCACATATTCATCTACATGCATGTTCATATAGTTATTTTGATTTTCATGCATTGATGATCATGAAAATGTAGCTTTGTATATGTATAGATGTGTTAGATAGTAGATCTTCATGAATAGAAGGCAAGAAGATTGAAAAAGGAAAGGTTTTGTTAGAAATGATTTGTTGGAAATTCGGATGGAATTAGAATCCTACCTTAAAGACCACCAAAACCACTTTAAAACTCATATTTTTCATATAAATTTGAAGGTATATAAAGATACCTTTGAGGAATGATTTTCATAAGCTTAGATGAGTTTAAGCATGATAAGAATGTAAAATAAGTAGTGGAGTTAGAATGAAAAATATTGATATGTGGATTAATAGTCAAATTCGTAATTTAGGACCATGCCTACATGAACACCTTGTATCAAGGTCTAAATTGGATGTTTTATGAGTTAAATGGAGTCTTTAGATAATAGATACATTGGAGCTTCAATTTTTAATGCATTAAACAAGTTTTCTCATAAGGAAAATGCAAGAAAATGAAATTTCAAAAATTCGGATTTTTACAAGAAGCTTGTTTAAAAACATGTTTACCAAATGAAAAATATGGATTTTTATGCATAAATGAAGGCCATGATTAATATAGACCTTAAGAACTCATTTTTATTTAGATAACAAGTAAATTTCAAGAATAAAATCATAGAAACCCTAGAGAATGTAAAGTTGGAAAGAATAACTTTTTATAAATAACCTTTATGGAATTTTATAACAATTAGGAGTTCATAAGAGTTCATCATCAAAGATCATCAAGACCATGCATATATTGAGTTCATTACATAACATTCATGTTAGGAATTCATTCATACCATCTATACATGAATCATCAACTAGGAACATTTTTATCAAAAGCGAAACAATTTTTCGGAATCGGGAAAGTGACAGAACAGATCTGATCCTACTGTTCTGTGGCTTTAATGTTTTCAAAACTTGAAAATAATACTAGAAATAGATAGATCTTTCGAAGTAGGTAGAGATCGATATAAAATTTGCGAAATTCCAAGTTAAAATGACCAAGTTATGGCCGTTTTAAGTTGGAGCTTCCGCAAATAGCGAGAATTCCGAATTCATCTAGTTTAGATGCATAGCTTGGATTAGTTAAATGATGAGAGTCTCATTAGGATTACTCTTATGTGGTAGGTGATCCCGAGCAAGATGACATCCTACCTCCCGACTATTACTACTAAAAAGACTGGCGTCCAATAGCCGAGTGAGTACTACTTCCACTTTCAATTAATGTTTGTGATTGTACTATTAGTGGCACTAGTGATGTAGGCAAAGATAAAAAAATTGATATGTATGATGGGGTATATGGGAATTGTATTCTGTCTGCTGTTGATGTGTGAATTGGAACTTAAGAAATATCGAAACCGGGTGTTAATCTATTGATTGATTAGCGGGTATTTTATATGGATTGTCTGCGAATCATTGTTGGTCACCTAAAAGAATTGAAATAATATATATTTGACTTCAATTGTAATTGAATTCATTCATATCACGATGGGGATGGAGCATTAGCATTGGTTGGTTTTTCGTGATCCATAAAACGAATATGTTGGTTAATCGTGATCCATAAAACGAATATGTTGGTTAATCGTGATCCATAAAACGAAATTATTGGTTAATCGTGATCCATAAAACGAACTATTGTTCAGTTGACCGTGAGCTTAAACAGCGTCGTACCGCATGATTCGTTAATCTGCTAACCCGGGATGGAGGGCGTAAGTCCATCCACATATGATTTCCGGCTGGTCATATGTTTGTTAAACTCATTCGTTTGATGCATCTCATTTGGTTGATTAATTACTTGCTTGAATGTTTGTGTTAATTGTGATTCGGAAGTTTTCACTCACTAAGCTAGTGTAGCTTATACCCCAATAGTTTCCTGTTGTAGTATGAATACCTTTGGCTATCTCTGAGGACCTGGGGACATCAGGTACAGCTCTTAGAGGTTGAGGAGCTTTTGTTAAGGCCGGAACCTAAGAATAGAATTGGATTTCTAATCCTGTTCCTCCCGGAACCGGTGTCCAAAGGATAATACAAGGAATTTTGTGAGCTCGAGAATTCTTAGCATTGTTACTGAGGGTATGCCCCCAGTTCATGTAATAGAATAATTCTCTATAAGACGGTCATGATTTACGTTCTTGCTGCTACGTATGTCTCCTTAAGCTACTACAAAGCAAAGTATGGACTATAAATGTTGAGAGCGAGCCTTAAACCCAACATTCAAACTCATGGAAAGACTAAGGTTGTCTTACTTGAGTTTAAATGTAGAGTGTGGCGGACTGTCACGTGTAGGGCACACTTTGGGGCGTGACAGATTATGTAGCAATGTAAAAGTAAAGATAATACATAATAAGATAGAAAGCAATACTTATAAGAAATAAACATAATAAAAATAGTCAAGCATTGGGAACCTTAGCTTTATCAAGGTATCCCGATCATGTATTGGGAATCTTAGCTTCATCAAGGCAACCCGGTACTAAGAATAGACTAGTCCCAAAAGAGAAGAAAAGAAAAGAAAGAAAATTATTTTGACTTGATATGGACAAGTCTAAGATTTAGAAAGACTAGTCTTAATAAATTGCAAGACATGAAAATAAATAAATAACAAATGAGCTTATATGCTCTAAATAAATATATATACATAGTATACATAATACTATATAAGTTAGATTAGAGCAAAAATAATAACAACAACATAATAACAAAATGTAAAATAGAAACATGAACAAAAACAAAACATGAACAAAAACAAAACATGAACATATTGTTGCTTTTTTAACTCATATGAGTCTAAAAAACATACATTAAACTCATGCTAAGTTGTATGAACATGATGAAGAAATATAAGTAAGATTTTACCTAATGTTTAATGGAGGATTTGAAAAGAGATGAATGGGTAATGTGTTTTTGTTACTTTTTTTTTTTTTTTTTTGAAGAGTAGAAATTAGTAGAGAGTGTTTTGAGAGACATTTGTTGGAGAGAGGTTTTGAGAGGGAATTTTGGTAGAGTTTTGTTATGTAAAATGGATGTGTGAAAGAATGAATGAGGAATGGGTATTTATAGAATTTTTAGAGTGAATTTTTGATGTAATAAAATCAATTGAAAATGAAAAACAATTGAGAAAGAGAGAGGGAGGCTGGCGCAATAAGGAGAGAGAGAGGGAGGGTTTTATTTGTTTTGTAATTTTTTTGTAAGAAAGAAATAATGTGTAAAATTTAATGTGAAGAAAGTTGTATTGGAAATGTAAAAAGTAATAAAATAGGTCTGTAGGTAGTAAGAAATATGTATAAGAAAAAGTAGAGATAATGAAATAGTAATGAATAGTAGGAATAGCACTATGAATAGTAGACTAGACATATAAAATATTGGTAATAATAAAAATATGCGTAAACGAGCTATATTTGTTATTTTTAGTTACCAAAAAATTCAAGAACTGATATTTTTGAAATCCTTGTTTAATTACGAGTGCTATGGTGTTATTGGAATATTTTTATTATTTCGAGCTTCGGGACACGTTTTTCAAGAACTGATCCCGTTTGAGTCCGAAGGACACTCGAAATTCGCGAATATGATATTTTTATATTATCCTATATTATTATGAACTATTTTAAGCCATTAACTTAATTTCGTTTTCTAGGGTTTGAGAACGCGGGATTGCCGGAGTTGAAATTGTCTGATTGTCTTGGTCTTTGTTGACTTTTGAAACTCCGGTTTGACTAGGGTTAGGGTTTAATCCAACTTTACCCTAAAAATTGAGAGGTTTATATTAGGGATCGGATAGGTGGTCCTTCTCATTTTCGAGTTTTCAAATCGAACAATTATTGAACTTTCTATTTTTTTTTTGAAGATTCTCTTATGAAATCTCATGATCGAAATTGATTAAGGTTCGGTTTCAACTTGGGTCAGAATTTAGGGTTTCGTTTTGGTATTCTAAAACCATTCACGAAAAATTTGGGGGTTTACAACTAGCCTATTTTTTAGTCCCGGAAGCCTTGAAGAAGCTAAGACTCCAAATACTTTACTTTAATTACTATTCATTATGTTACTTTTGCTTGTTATTATTTCATGATCATGCACATAAAGATTGTTGGCTAAATCTTAAAGCTTCAATTATACTTTTTATAAAAAGGAGATTTTATCACCTAAGAATGATTTTATGTGAAATTTAGAATCTATGATTTAATAAAAGTAAATCTATTTTTCTTTTCAAAATTTTAGGAAGAACTCACTATAATTTTAAACTACTTTTGTTTTGAAAAGCTTTTAATCATTTCTATATTACATTATTTTCCAAAAGAAGATGACTTTTGATACTAAAATGTTTTCCATAAAAACATATTATAAAGGAAACCCCATAAAAAGAGAATGAGAGTTTTCAAACCAAGATTTTCCAAGAAATGGTCAAAGAAAAATTGTATGGGGAACTAATGTCATGCCCCGAGGGGTACCCTAAACGTGGCAGTCCGCCGTACATAATACTAAGCTTAGGAATGACTACCTTAGTCACGCAAAGGCTTCCATATCATGTACAAAGCGTACATCACAACCAAAGGAACGCATCGGGGTAGCACAATTTATATTGATAATAAATAAGTAACAAGGCAAAGAGAATACTTATTGTAAACCCCGGGAATTCTCAGTAGCTAGAAAACCCTAGGAGTTGGAAACGAAACCCTAATCCGGTCAGATTAAGCTTAGTAAATGGAGCCTAGGAACCCTAAATCCGGCTTTCCTTCGGTTTCATAGTAAAATAAATATTATGGAGTAAATGAATTGAATTGTTGTTCCAAAGTACATTTCAAACCCTTGAAAGTTTTAAATTCGGGAATTTTTCAATTCCGGGCCTTCCCGAGCCCAATTACGGAAAAGGGTGCCCCGGGCCACGGATTTAGAAAAATATTCCGGAATATTCATTAGAACCGTAATTTTATAAGGATTCCAAAAATATCAATTTCATAATTTTCCGAGCTATAAAAATTACAGTTATAGCTTTTCCCGTGTTTTCGGAACAACCGGTAAAGTAGATGTCTTGTCTACTATTCACAAGTACAACCTACACTACACACTACCCATACCCTATTCTTACATCCTTACAACTACTCATTTCAATTTTCTTTTCCAAGAAAATTTGTCTCTTAAATAATTAATACATTTATTACAATTTCATTTACTAAATTACAAAAAAATCAAATTTTAAACACACACACACTCCATGCTTGATGTGGCCGGCCCCCCCCTCTTGCTCCCTCTCAATTGAGTTAATTTTACTTCTTTTATTTAACTAAAACCTAATTCCTTTAGTATATATACTAAATGTTCTCTCTCTCTCTTCATTTCTTCCATTTTAACTTTTGAAAAAGAGAAAAACTCTCTCTTTTACCCTCATTGTGCCGTGAGTTTGCTCCCCTCCCCTTCCTCACATTTCCAACTTTGTTTCTTCTCCATTTCACTTCAAGACTCCATTGGTATGTGTATGTAAGCCTTGTTTCTCCTATTCTTGTAATGGCAAAGATATATCTTGTGTATTTCCTCATCAAAACCCCATGATGCTCATGCTAGGGACATGGAAATGCATGAACAAGGATGTCAAGCCATCACAAGACATGGATCTAGTGTTTAGATGTGTTTTGTTAAGATTTCATCTTGTTCATGCATATAAAGTAGTGATCTTGTATTTATATTGTTGTTCATGCCATGAGATCCATGTTATATACATCATATGTAGTAGATCTAAGGTTTAGACATTCACCACTTTATGTACATGCATGATCATAGGTTCATTTTTGTTTATGTGCTTTGTTGATCATAAAAATGAAGTCTTGTTCATGTATAGAGATGTTAGATAGTATATCTCCACATATAGATGGCAAGAACATTGAAAAAGGAAGGACTTTGTTAGATATGGAAAGTTGAAAATTCGGATGAAATGGAAACCCTACCCTAAAGACCTCCAAAATCAATTTTAAACTTATATTTCATAAGAAAAATGAAGGGTATGTGTAATAGACATGTTGAAGGAATTATTTTCATGAGTTTAGATGAGTTAGGCATAATAAAAATAAGAAAACAAGAGGTGAAGTTAGAATGAAAAGTGTTGACTTTAATTGTGTAGTCAAATTCGTAACTTTGTGTAATGCCTAAATAAACACTTAGTATTTAAGTCTAAAATGAATGTTTTATAAGCTAAATGAAGTCCTTAGATAATGTATACATTGAAGCCCAATTTTTAATGCATTAGACTAGATTTCCCTTAAGAAAAATGTAAGAAAAGAAAATTTGGAAAATTCGGATTTTTACAAATAGCTTAATTGAAAACATGTTTACCAAATGAAAAATGTGAATTTTTGTGCATGAATGGAGGCCATGACTATTATAGACTTTGAGAACCTATTTTTAGTTAAATAATAAGTAGATTACAAGATTAAAAACCAAAGAAACCCTAAGGAGTATAATGTGGGAAAATAACTTCTTAGAATTAGCCTTTATGAAACTTTCCCCAACACTTAGGAGTTCCTAAAAGTTTATTACTACAAAAATCATCATGACCATGCACATATTGAGTTCATTACATGGCATACACATTAGTAATTCATTCCCATATCATTCATGCATGAATCATCATCTAGGAATACTTTTTATCAAAGCAAAGCAAATTTTCGAGATTGGGTCAATTGGGACAGAACTGATCCCACTGTTCCGTGACCCTATTATTTTCAAAACTTGGATTTAATACTTGAATTAGATAGATCTTTCGAAGTAGATGAAGATCGATATAAAGTTTGCGAAATTCCGAGTTAAAATGACCAAGTTATGGCCGTTTTAAGTCGGAACTTCCAAAATAGCGAGAAATCCGAATTCAACTAGTCTAGATGTATAGTTTGATTTAATTACATGGTGAGAATCTCATAGGGATTATTCTTGTTTGGTAGGTGATTCCGAGCAGGACGACACTCTACCTCCCGATTATTATTATTAAGAAGTTTGGTGTCCCATGGCCGAGTGAGTTTACTTCCACTCTCAATTAATGCTTGTGAATGTAATGTAGTGGCACTAGTGATGTAGGCAAAGATAAAAGGAATGTACAAGCATGATGGGGTATGTGGGAATTATTTATGTTGTTGATTGTTGATATGTGAAATGGAGCTTAAGGTATATCGAAACCGGGTGTTAAGATATTGACTGTTTTACTAGAATCTTATGATGAATGTCTGCGAATACTTGTTGGTCACTTAAAAGAATTGAATTAATGACTATTCGACTCCGACTATAAATTGAGTTCATTCATGTCACAATGGGGTTGGAGCATTTGCATTGGTTGGTTTTTCGTGACCCATAAAACGAATGTGTGGTTAATCGTGATCCATAAAACGAGCTTTTAATCAGTTGACCGTGAGCTTAAACGGCGTCGTACCGCAGGATTCGTTAATCTGCTAACCCGGGATGGAGGGCGCAAGTCCATCCACATATGATTTCCGGTTGGTCATATGTTTGTTGATCACATTTGTATGGTGCATACACTTGCTTGAATAATCACTTGTTTGAATGATTGTATTTAATTGTGTTATGGAAGTATTACTCACTAAGCTAGTTAGCTTACGCCCCTATAGTTTCTATCTTTTGCAGCATGAGTTTATATGGCTTAGGCCAAGACAAGCCACAGCGCAGGTACCGGAGATAGGAGTTTCCTATAGAAGTTTGATTCATTCCTTTTTGTATAGACTTCCATTGGAAACTAAGGACTCTGGATGACTGTAATAGACTGTTATTCTTTTGCGGGGGAATGCCCCTTAGATTTTGTAAACTTTAACATTATGCGTTTTGATTTATTATCTATGGCTAATGCATGCCTCATTAAACTGTTTAACTCCATTTGTTGAAGTATTCTATTGTCGTAAAGGAACGCTTTACATCTACTTAAGACTTCCGAAGGCCCCGGGTAGGGAACTCGAGAGTCTTACTTAGTATGCGGCGGGCTGTTACGTTTAGGATACCCTACGGGGCGTGACACTTATCATAAAACATACATATTACATTTCAATTCTTAGGGGCATATCTCTCTATTATCTTCAAATAAATATACATCACTAATCATATAGGTTATTACATATAAAGAACCTTATAAAATTACTTCATCTTATGATTCCATTTCCTTCATAGAAGCTCAATCATCCTTCCATGACTTCCTTAATGTCATGATCCTCAATTTAAGCCATGGGTATACCTATTTCAACAAAATCTATAGGGGTATAAGCTACAACTAGCTTAGTGAGATATTCCTTTTCATTCGCACCATATTTTCAAACAAGTTTATTTATATTTTCACACATATGCTATGCATATAATGCAACAATCACATGATTACGCAAATATATATAGTTATCCGAAAACCATATATAGAACAGATTTACCCCTCCATATCAAAGGTTAGGGAATCGAGGTTGAAGGTCCTCGACCTTCTACTGCTAGTCCCCAGGTCCTCACCCACAGCGTTCGGTTGGCTCGGCTCTGAACCTAGAGTCACTTTCCCCGAGCGATTTGGATTCTCCAGGAAGGAACATGGCCTGTGGCACTGCACGATCACAGCCAATCCAACTCTACACGTAGGAGTAGCAGCCTTCCGAAATAGATGTGACTCGATGGATCCTATGCATGAGCATTTTATTTTTCTTAAGCCAAACATTATTAAGGTTTATTAGGGGCGATCAATCAATTTAGCAAACAATAAACAGTCATACAAGTAAGTAAACAAAATTATTTAAACAAGCAGTTCGAAGTTGCGATATTTTTAATTCTCATTTCATACATAAACATAGAATCACATATACATAATCCAAAATTCCCCAAATATATATCCATTTTTATCTTTTCTTAGTATACTAATGCCGTTACTTTACAAGCACAAGCAAGGTAATGAAATTAGGAGGAATAACTCACTCGTCCATTTTGCAATCTTCCTAGTCGTAGTAATCTTCGGGTAGGGTATTGTCGTATCCTTCGTCACCTAGACAATAAAAATACTTGGGATGAGTCTTTCATAAAATTTCTATTCTTGGAGATTCTAAACTTTTCTTAAAATCGCGGTAAAGTCGTATAAGAAGAAATTCCAACTTAAAATGGCTATAACTTGCTCATTTTAACTCGGAATTTCATATAATATACCGTTGTCTACCTTTTCGAAAAGATCTATCCATTTCTAAACTTATCTTTGTCATAAAAGGTCATTTGGGTTCTGAAAACGTCAGGTACACATTTAAAACGAATTATTTCTAAACTTTTGCAAATCCATTTTCTAACTCAACTTCATTTTAAAGAAAATCCTTTTATAACAATATATGTATATAAATATATATTTGATAAATACTTTGAATATATAGGTAAGCTCACTTTATATGTAAAAATCCTAATGGTAGTGTCTCAACAATTTATTTCATAAAACAATTCATTTAAACTTTAACTTTGAAAATTTCTTTTCAAGTATTTAAAGAAACTTTATATTTTCCTAGGTTGTTATAAATGAGTATATTCTTATTCTTTTTCCAAGGACAAATAAATTTTCTTTTAACCTTAGTTTTTCACAAGTTTTACTTTAACATCAAATTTATCAAAAGTATATTAAGTTGATGAAAATCATTTCATAATTTTGTATTTAGGATGGTTTTAGAAAATGAGTCTTGTCTTCTTATATTCATTTCTAAAATATAAGCTTTTGCTTTATAAAACTTGTTCTTTCATTTCTTTTAAAAAGAATCATTTTTATTGATAAAATCCATTATTGTTAATCTTACTTCATTTAAATTCTTTTGAAAATGAGTTCCTTCTTTTCAGAAATTTAAAAATCATTATTTTTCCTAAGTAGGTTCATAACTTTATGAGTTGATTTTTATCTTAACTTTAAAAACTAGTTTGTTTTCTTAGTTTTATTATGAAGTTTAAAAGAGTTTAAATCTTAAGCTTTTTGTAAAACTTTTAATATTAATAAATTATTTTACTAAAGCTTAGGTTAACATAATATACAAAGAAAATATTTATTCCGTATGTTTCGTTGGTAATCTATCTTTGTTATTTAATAAAAAGTTGAGAAAATTCTATTTTTATGTTGTTGATAATAATTTCATGATTTTGTGATAAATCATATAATCGAAAATCTAGCTTTGAGTTCATTTAGTAAAGTAAAATTCTATTTTTAGATTAGTTGAGACATTAACATTATGTAAATGCAAGTATCATGAGCATATAAGGTAATAAGAACATAAGAAAATACTAATACAAATAAAATAAAATATCAAGTATTGGGAACCTTAGCTTCATCAAGGTATCCCGGTTAAGTATTGGAGCCTTAGCTTTATCAAGGCATCCCGGGACTAAGAATAGACTAGTCCCGAAAGATTAAAGAAAATAGACAAAAGATTTTTTTGACTTGATATGAATAAGTCTAAGACTAGAATGACTAGTCTTAATAATTGCATAAAATAAATAAATTGCATAACTTGAAAGTAAATAAATAACAAATGAGCTTATATGCTCTAAATAAATATATATACATAATACTATATATAAGTTAGATTAGAAGCAAATAATAACAATAATAATAACAACATAATAAAATAGAAAGCTTATGTACAAGAACAAAACATGAACATATTGTTGCTTTTACTACTCATATGAGTTTCAAAACAACACCATAGTCATGTTAAGTTACATGACATGAGTGAATAATAGTTGGAAGAAATCTTTACCTAAAGTGTGTAAGTGGTATGAAGATAGTAGATGAAATGGGTATTATGGGAGTAGTGATATATGATAGATAGTTTGCGTATAAGGAATGGTTTTTGTGAGGAATTGGTTTGAGAGGGTTTTGGTAGAGAGAATTCTTGAAGAGAAGATTTGTGGAGAGATTTTGAGAGAGTTTTGGTAGAGAAATGAATTGTGTAAAAGAATGAAAGAGGAATTTGGTATTTATAGAAATTTTGGAGTGAATTTTTGATGTAATAAAAAAATTGAAAAAGAAAAATAATTGGATGAATGGGGGGACAATAGGCGCCGGTTTGCTTGTATTAGGAGGGGAAATTTGATTTATTTTATTTGTTGTGTAATAAAAAAAGTAATGTGCAAGGTTGATGTGAATAAAGTTGTATTGAAAATTGAAAATAAAAAAGTAAGAAAATAGGTATGTAGGTAGTAGAAAAAGTAGAGATAGTGAAATAGTAATGAATAGTATAAAAGTACTATGAATAGTAGACTAGACAATTAAAGTACCGATAATAATAAAAATTCGCGTAATAATGTGATATCTGTAATTTTTAGCTACCGAAAAATTCTAAAACTGATATTTTTGGAATCCTTGTATTTTTACGAGTCTATTGGTATAAACGGAATATTTTTAATATTCCAAGGTCCGGGACACGTTTTTCGAGCACTGATCCCGTTTGAGTCCGAAGGACACTCGAAATTTGCGAATATGAAATTTTTATGTTACCCTTATTACGAACTATCTTAAGCTATTGGCTTAATTTTGTTTTCTAGGATTTGAAAACACGGGATTGCCGGATCTTAAACACTAGGGCTCTTTATAGGCTTTGTTGACTTTAGGGTTCCAATTTGACTTCTGGTTTCGTCGAGATATTCGTAAGATTGTATAAATTTCGAGTTTTGATCATTTTATATTCTTAGCTCGACATCTAGGGTTTATCTTAATTTATTTGTGATTATTTAATAGTTTTTAGTTCTTGGGATCATTTAACCAAGTCTAGGGTTATGAGTTTGACTCAGTTTGACTTTTGGTGAAAATTAAAAATTGTGATTCTGAAATTTTACTAAAGGATTTAAGATCTTATCGTTTTGTTGATATGTCGTTTTGATTTGTGTTTTAGGAATCGAGTAGATGATTTGATTGGCGTACGGATATTGATTAAACTGGTAGTTGGACTTTATATTTGTTTCAAGGGTTCTCGTTTTCTCGAGACTAAGAGATCTCATTTTTTATCTTATTTGGAATTAAGTTTTAACTTGGTTCGATTTTTAGGGTTTCGTTTCCGGTGTTTGACTGGGTCTAGAATTGGGTTTTTATATTGAGTCAATTTTTTCAGGATTTGAATTTTGATATTAGACTTCTAGGATTATTTTTAAGAATTATGAAATTTTCGGGAGTTTACAACTAATAGGAAAAGTGACACTAATATTGAAAATTTTGTATAAGGTAAATAGAAAAATTTGTTTTTCATTAAAAAGTCATTAAGGAAAATAGTAAGATAAACATAAAATAATCCTTTGGAAACAAAAGAATCAAAATATTCATTTTAAAGAATTTACAAAATGTATTTCTTGTAAATAATGGTATTTCTTTTTTTTTTTTTTTCTAAACTTCTAACTAAAATTATTTTACTAAAGAATTTTTGGGTTGGACAACAAACACTTGAGTATGGATGAAATACAAGCTATATATCTATAAAAAGGAATTTCTTAACTATATAGATAACTAAGCATTTATCAAAACAATTTTTGGATGATTTGATGTTTGAAACTAATGCATTTGGGATGGGAAAGTTCGTGGTGAATCTGATCGCCACTGTTTTGAAGCCTAAATGATATAGTTTGATGAAAATAATTTTAGAAATGGATAGATCGTTTTGAATAGGTAGGAATCGATATTATATGCCCAATTCCGAGTTAAAATGACCAAGTTATGACCAATTTAAATTGGAATTATCTTCTATGCGAACTTTGACGTTCTTATGACATAGTTTTGTCAAACTTCAAAAAATTTATCAAGAAATACTCATTTTGGATATTTTTCTTGACTTGGTGATTCTGAGGAAGAATATCAGTATCCCAAGGATTATTTCGACTAAGTGGATTGTTTGAGCGACTCATCCATTTAGAAGAAGTGTCGCCATGGTAACGTGAGTTTATTTCCTTAAAATGCTTTAATTGATTTTGCTTGTAGTTTAGTCGCATTAGAAATAAACAAAGACAAATTGATATATATGTAAAAATTTGTTGAAATAATTCTAAGAATATTAAGGTAGGAATTGTTTGTAAGTGATCGTTTGTTTTAGTATAGAACTTGATATGCATGAGATTCTTTGATCACCTTAAAATTGATAATGATGATGCTATGATATCTTAAATAATTTGATTCTTGCATACCACGAAGTGAGTCACATCGCATGGGGTTATTATCCTTGGGTGAAAAAGATAGTAGCACGGTCGAAAGCAACACTTGACGGCTATGATCAAAGGTGATTGCTTGGCGACATGGAATCAAACCAATGCTTGGCGGTAATCCTAAGGCATGGCTCAATCCAAGTAGACTTTATATGCTTGGCGGTAATGACCGAAAGCATAACTTAACTAAAACTACTCATTTTGAGATTACTTATCACCAAACCTCGAATGGAGGGTGTAAATCTATTAAAAATATAGTTCCCAAAAAACTATATGCCTTGCTTGCTCACATGTATGTTGCATTTCACTTGGATGCTTAAATAACTTGTTTGAATTTTTTTTTTTTACTACACAGGAATTTGCTTATGGAAATAATTCTCACTAAGCCTATTAACTTACACCCTTATAGATATCCTTTGTAGTTTAACTATTTGTGATCGAGGCCACGTGGACCCTATAGCCAGGTTCTTTTCCTTTTTTGGTTAAGGAATTTTTAGATGAAGTTTAGCATTAGTTTAGATGTAGACTTCATAGAAAATTTCTTGTAATAGATTACAGTTATTTTGGCGGGGTAATGCCCCTAAGACGTGTAAGACAATTATTATGAATGAATGTTTATTATGAATTCTCTTTTCTTAATTTGTTATTGTATCTTCTTAAGCTTCATATTTCAAAGTATGGTCCTCTAAATTTGTGATAGCATGTCTTACACTTAATACCGAAACTTCTGGGAATGACTAAGGTTGTCATACTTAAACTTTAATATTGAGTGTGGCGGATTGTTACATTTAGGGTGCCCTTTGGGGCGTGACACTTAGACTCAAATCAAGTAGTAAAACCACATAAGCCAACCGAAAGTCGACGGCTTAGATACTTATGAAGGTGGCTTTTGTCTGGAGTTCGTCATACACTAGATACTTATGCATGGCTTTTGAAATTTGTTTAATCAAAATTCCATGTATGCTTCAATGCTGATGGCTTTCCATCCAACTGGCGGCTTTCCCTTCCTAGGCTGGTGGCTTAGATTCGGCCTTCCCCTCCGCTTTTTGTCCTTCTCGAACAACTTCCTTGGGTTCAATTTCAACTGTCACATGACAAAATTAAACTCTCAAACAATCATATATTACAGCACTACCCTTTACTATGATCTATTTATTTGTATATTATATCTCTCCCCTCCTAAAAAGTACTTTCATTTTCAAAAGTTACTTGGATTATTGAATAGCTCAGGGTACTTATCTCATTTCTTCTTCTAGCTCCCAAGTTACTTCCTGCTCCAACTAATTTGTCAATTACACCTTCACATACTTGATTACCCGCTTTCTTAGAATCTTTTCTTTGGTTTGAAAAATCCTCATAGGTCTTTCAATTGAAGATAGATTTGGTTGTATTTCCAATGGTTCTAATGCTACAATCTCTTCAGGATCATTGACATATTTCCTTAACATAGACACATGGAACACATTATGTACTCATTCCAAACTAGGTGGAAAAGTTAATTTGTATGCCACATCGTCTATCTTTTCTAGAATTTCATAAAGTCCCACATATCTAAGATTCAATTTTCCTCTTAAACCAAATCTAACAACACCCTTGGTTGGTGATATCTTAAGTAGGACATGATCTCTCGAAATTCTAAGAGCCTTCTTCTCTTATCAGCATAGCTTTTTTGACGACTTTAGGCTACTTGCGATCTTTGTCTAATCAACCTAACCTTGTCAATAGCATCTTGCACCAATTGTGGTCCTAAAATTTGTCTTTCACCAACTTCATCCCAACGAATTGGCAATCTATACTTTCTGCCAATAAGGCTTCGTAAGGTAGCATCCCAATCACCGCTTGGTAACTGTTGTTACAGGCAAACTCCACTAAAGGCAAATGATCAACCTAACTATCTTTGAAATCCAAAACACATGGCCTTAACATATCTTCTAGAATTTGAATAGTCTGCTCAAATTGTCCATTGGTCTAAGGTGATAGACTGTGCTAAAAATAACTTTAGTGCCCAAAGCTTGATGCAAAGTCTTCCTGAATCTTCTAACAAATCTGGTGTCTCTATTAGATACATAGATACCGGTATTCCATGCAGCCTTATGATCTCTTTGATGTACAATATTGCTAACCACTTCAATTTGTATCTAGTTCTTATCGGTGTAAAGTGGGCTACTTTGGTAACTCTGTCAACAATCACCCACACCGTATCAAACCTTTCCTTAGTTTTGAGTAGTGCAGTAACGAAGTTCATGGTGATGTGCTTCCACTTCCATTAAGGTATTGACAAAGGTTTTAATTCACTTGTTGGTTTTCTATGCTTAATATTAATCAATTGACAAGTGTAGCACTTGGATATATACTCTGCTATCTCTTTCTTCGTATTGTTCCATCAATACAATTTCTTCAAATCTTGATACATCTTGTTGCCTCCTAGGTAGATCGAATAACTTAAAGAATGTGCCTCTTTTAGTAATTCCTTTTTATGATCTCCTCGTTCTGGTACGCATAACCTTCCCTTGTATCTCATAACACCTTCTTCACCGATGTAAAATTCAGGTGCTCTACCCATTTCCATTCTCCTTTTCACCTTTCGTATACTTGGATCATCAACTTATGCTACTTTAATCCTTTCCATGAGGGTAGGTTGTATCTAGAAACTCACTAATTTGGCACCTACTTGACTGATTACTACTTCTAACTCAAGCTTTCTGATGTCCTCTATTAGATGTCTTTCAGAAGTTATCAAAGCTGCTAAATTTTCAACCCATTTCCTACTCAAGGTGTCTGCTACTATGTTCGCCTTTCCAAGATGATATTGAATGTCCACATCATAATCCTTAATAAGCTCTAACCATTTCCTTTGTCCCATGTTCAACTCCCTTTGAATAAAGATTTACTTTAAACTTTTGTGATCCATATACACGTTATATCTTTCCCTATATAAATAATGTCTACGCAGCTTTAAAGCATGAACCACTACTGCCAATTCCAAATCATGAGTAAGATAATTCCTTTTATAAGGCTTTAGCTGTCTCGAAGCATATGCTATAACCCTACCTCCTTGCATCAAGACACAACCCAAACCTTGGAGTATACCAGCACATCATCAATAAACACCACTACAAATCAATTCAGATAATCTCTTAAAACTCTGTTCATTAGATCCATAAAAACTACTGGCACATTTGTAAGACCAAAAGGCATGACAACAAACTCATAGTGTCCATACCTGGTTGTAAAGGTCGTCTTCTTAATGTCCTCTGCCTTAACCCGCAGCTGGTGATATCTTGATCTCAAATCAATCTTGGAAAATACTGGTGCTCCTCCCAACTGATCAGATAAATCACCTATCCTTGGCAACGAGTACTTATTCTTGATCATCACCTGGTTTAATTCTCTATAGTCAATACACAACCTTAAGCTCCCATCTAGAATCTTCACAAATAACACAGGAACTCCCCAAGGTAACACACTTGGTCTAATGAACTTTTTTTGTAACAAATCTTTTAACTGGACTTTAAGCTCTGCAAGTTCCGTAGGAGCCATACGGTATGGTGTCTCTGAAATAGGCAAAGTGCCAGACACAAACTCAATATAGAATTTCACTTCTCATTTCGGTGGTAACCCTGGTAAATCTTTTAGAAACACTTCAAGGTATTCACATACAATTGGTGTCCTTGTAAGATCTTTTTTTTGTTCTTCTTCTATAGTCATAGCTGCTAAAGTTGACCTTCTCCATAACTTATACGTAGGTAGCACTAGAGGTCTTTGCACTTCAAGCTTATGAACAAATTGATCTCCATCTAGTAGACTAAACTCTATTAATAGGTTGTGGCAATCAATTTTGGCATGATATTTGGTTAATTAATCTACTTCCAAGATGATATCGAATTCTAACATATCTAAAACAATGAGATTTGCATATAGATGTCTACCTTCTATCTCTATATCTACATCTCTACAAATCCTATTTAACAAAGCTCCACTCGCCAAAGGAGTATTTATAGACAAACATCCAGACATATGCTCAACATTCATACCACATATAGATACAAAAGAATCATATACACATGAGAAGCTTGCACCCGTGTCAAAAAGAACATATGTATTATGCAGGGTTATACGAAGCGTACCTACAATAATGTCTATGCTGGATGTGTCCCTATACTAAAGAGCATATACTTTGGCTAGAGCTCTTTACCCTTGACTAGCACTTTGAAGTCTTCTAAACTGGGCTCTTAAAAGAATTTGCTTCCCATGTTCCTTGCAGTCAATCACTCGGTGTCCTCTTTGTCCACATTTAAAACAAAATACCTGTGCGAGGATCTTTCTGTGCAAAATCTACTACCATGACCAACTCTACCACATGAAAAGCAAGCATCCTCAACCCACTTGTAGTCCTTAATCTCATGTGGTCCAAGGCATCTAGTACACCTCTTCTCAGTACTTTGTGTTGTTGATCTAAAAGATTATGTGACATGTCTCTTTCCTCTATCTTAAATCTGAACGCCAGAGGCTAGTCTCTTTCCTAAGATAATTTAACCTCTCTGAGGCTCATGGTTCTTCATTCTGCTCAGACCTTTCTCTACCATTTTAGCCTTGTTGACCACTGCTGAGTAGTTGGTCAAGTCCATCAAGTTCACTTGATACTGAATTTCAAGCTCCAATCCATTGATGAACCTGCTAACCTTAGCCTCTTGACTCTCCTTCAAGGAGTCAGGTAAGAACCTCATCGGCCTATGCAGCTCAGCTTCATACTCTCCACAGCCATCCTTTCCTGCTGCAAAGTATAGCACACCTGAAGCATCTTCTGCTTCACACTATCAGGGAAAAACTCCCTGTAAAAAGCTTATTGGAACATCTACAATGTGACAACTTTAGGCATATGCTGCTTGGTGCTCATCCACCAGTTGTTTGCTCTTCCAATTAGCAAGTAGGAAGCATAATCCACCTTCTTGATCTCTAAAATATCTAGAGCAACGAAAGTCTTCTCGAACTCCTTCATCCATAACTATGCATCCAAAGGTCTTCCAAGTATAGGCTTAAACTTAAAAACCAGATCCACGAACTTATTTAGACTTAGAACATCAACATGCCTAGCTCCATGACCTCCATTCCTATTCAACCTCAATGTCTCCTGTCTCCAGGCATTAGCTATCACGGCCCAAAGGGTACCCTAAACGTGACAGTCCGCTACATATAGTATTAAAACTTAAGAATGACTTCCCGAAGTCATGTGAAAGTTTCAACACCATATATAAGGTGTCTATCACAACAATAGGAGATACCGGTGGGATGTGTGGTTTAGGATAGTAAATACAGCATACAAGAAATTTAAATAACCATCTAATTTCAACATTTATAAGACTACAGCATTTACATCATCTTAGGGGCTTTTCCCTATAAATCTCCAAACAATCATAATAACAGCTTAATCTTTCACACAAGGAAACAATACTAATACCAAAAGATATTAAAGGATATTTAACCTAAGATCTTCAAAAGATTTCCACAAGCTCCCCAAAACATAATCCCATTCGAGTATATGAAGTCATCGGGCATAAGAGATATTGGTCCTATGACAACAAAAGTTTATCGGAGTATAAGCATATGAATGCATCAAGCAAATGAACAAGCAATACATATGATCTACCAGAAATCATATGTTTGAATGGATTTACCCCTCCATTCAGGGTTAGGTGTTTCAGGCTCTTTAAAACCCATCTTTAAAATCCAACTTATGTAGTTTGTTTAGGCTCCTACTCGCCTATCTTGAAATTTTCTTTTCAGGCTCTTATTCGCCCATTTTGCAGATTTATGGCTCCTACAAACCCGGCTACTATACTCTTGTCCCATCGAGTATAGTAGCTCATGAAATGAAACTAACTACGTGATATGCATGAATTAATTAATATAACTCATAATACGTGATTAAATTAATTTAAAGATGATCACAGAATTTGCACACACTCCAACATAATGGTTAAACACAATTTAATTAACAACGATTCATGTCTCGGTATGCTTAGCATTCTTTCAACCAATATTATCATACATAATTTATTTTCATATTTTCCTACTTCTAGTGCCTCTAGCTACAAGCACAACCAAGTACGTAAAAGGTAGGAAATAAACTTACTCGGCCATGAGGATATTTCTTTCTTACGGATGAGTCGATCGGTAAATCCATTAATCAAAATAATCCTTGGGGTATGAATACTCGTCCTCAGGATCACCTAGTTAAGAAGAATACCCATAATGAGTATTTTGTGTTGATTCTATGGTACTTATTAAAAACTATGTCATAAAATCGTTAAAATTCGTATAGAGGGTAATTTCAATTTAAAATGACCATAACTTGGTCATTTTAACTCGGAATTGCACATATAATATACCGTTTTCTACCTACTTGAAAAGATCTATCCTTTCTAAGGTTATTTTTGTCATAAAAACCATTTGGGTTGCAAAATACTATGGTACAGAATAATTACGAATTTATAGTTCACAAAATATGATTTTCCAAACTTCTCTTTACTCAAAAATACTTAAGCAAGATATATGGATATTTATATAGTTGAAAAATCCTTTGAACATATATATATACCTTCATATTTTATGCATGACTTTTGTAGTGTTGTATAAATATTGATATTTCACAAATAATTTGTCTTTAAGGTAAAACTTTGAAAATTTCTCATTTTTGAATTGTTAGAAGGAAAACAAAAATATACTTGGGTTGTTATGAGTGAGTGTCTTCCTATTATAATTTCATTTCCTATCTTATCAAAAGTAAATTTGGTTCTTTAAGTTATTTACCAACTTCATTTCTAGTGATTGAAAAATAAGCTTTTCAAAATATTCCTTAAGTTTTTGGTGTAGTAAAATATTTGGATTTGTGTTGAATGTATGTTTTCTTCTCATTTTCATATTCTTTTTCTTCTTTTAGAAAATAAGTGCACCTTTAAAACTTTATTTTCTTAGCAAATTTTATTTTTCTAAGTTGGTTTATAAAATATTGAGTTGATTTTACCTTGGTTTGAAAAACTTGTCTTATTCTTAATATTTGTCAAGTGGTGGAATAATTCTTTTTAGATATGTTTATAAGAAAAACTTTCTTAATAAAGAATTGTTAATATTAGAACTTAGCAAAATTTCATTTTGATTTTGAAAAGAGAATAACAATATAAAAATTAAGTTTTGAAGAAACTTTCTTAGTATATAATTTTTGAAGTCTATAATGAAACTATTTAAGTTTTATAAAAGATATGGTTGAGTTAAAATCTTAAGTTCAATGCTAAAAATTCTATCTTTATGGAGTATTTTGATTTATAAAAGAAATGAGGTCCTTTTATTATTTTGAAGAAATCTTCACTTCTTCTAGAATTTATGATTAGCTTATCTTTTGAAAAGAGTTTAAAAACAAAACTTAGAGCTTTTGTTAAGAAATCTAGTTTACTTTTCTTTGTTTAAGAAAGAATCCATTTTTATTTTTATTTAAGACAACAATATTCTAATCATGCATGAATATGATTATGTAGCAATGTAAAAGCAAGAATAATACATAATAAGATAGAAAGAAATACTCATAAGCAAATAAACGTAATAAATTGGTCAAGTATTGGGAACCTTAGCTTCATCAATATATCCCAATCATGTATTGAGAGCCTTTGCTTCATCAAGGCAACCCGGGACTAAGAATAGACTAGTCCCAAAAAGAAAAGAAAAGAAAGGAAGAAAATTGTTTTGACTTGATATGGACAAGTCTAAGACTAGAAAGACTAGTCTTAATAAATTGCATGAAACAAGTAAATAAATTGCAAGGCATGAAAATAAATGAATAACACGTGAGCTTATATGCTCTAAAGAAATATATATATATCACATAATATACATAATACTATATAGAAGTTAGATTAGAGCAAAAATAATAATAACAATAATAACAACAACATAATAACATAATGTAAAATATGAACATGAACAAAAACAAAAACAAAACATGAACATATTGTTGCTTCTTTAACTCTCATGAGTCCAAGAAACATACACTAAGCTCATGCTAAGTTGTATGAACATGATAAAGAAGAATAGGCAGGATTTCACCTAAGGTTTAATGGAGGATTTGAAAAGAGATGAATGGGTAATGTGTTTGTTATTTTTCTTTAAGAGTAGTAAATAGTAGAGAGTGTTTTGAGAGGAGATTGTTGGAGAGAGGTTTTGAGAGAGAATTTTGGTAGAGTTTTGCTATGTAAAATGGATGTATGAAAGAATGAAGGAGGAAGAAGGTATTTATAGAATTTTGGAGTGAAATTTTTATGTAATAAAATAAATTGAAAAAGAAAATAAATGAGGGAGAGTGTAAACTCCGGGAATTTTTCACCTTAGTACCCGACTTTATAATAGATTGTATAAACTAGATAATAGATTTAGATTCTGATTGAAGTCTAATAATAGAATAATATTTAGATTTTGGATAAAGGAAAGATTTAGGAACTGAATAAAGAAATTCTTAAACCCTAGTTAATACCAAAATGAGATATTGTATCTTGAATAACTAATTCAAGATATGATCTAAAATCTAGACCCGAAACCTAGTATACAAATAGATTTAAATAGAAAACATGAATATAGAGATCAAATGATTGTTTTTGATCTCGATAATGATTCGAGATTAGAATAACGAGTAGTGATAAGTTTATATTTAGACCTAAACTCTAAATTCAAGATTTCTAGTTAAAATTAAAAGCTACTAATAATAATTTATGTTTAGTATCAAAACTAAAGATATATATATAATTTGATTTCTGTATTAAGTCCAATACTGCATAAATGATTATTTATGCTCCTAAACAGAAAACGATGATCCAAAAATGAACTGTTAGGATTTTAAATACACAACGAAAATATAAACTGATGAATAACTCAAAATCTAAACTTCAAATAAATAATCAGATCACGCTATTGTTCTAAACCGAGTTTTCTTAAGCTATCGGAGCTTGAGACAAAAATTGACCTAACAAGCTTAAGAAATCCAAATCGCGGGAGATAAAATTATACGAATAATTAACTACGTATATATATAACCTAAATTTGTATTATTTGAAAATCTAAGTGTTTTGTATAACTTTATACACCTTTTTGTACAAAAACTTCTAAATATTAGCTAATTTATACTCATATAACTTGTTAAATGATCCTAAAATTTAACTAAATAAATAAACTAATATATTATATATCTCGGTTGCAAATTCGGTGGGAAATCCGGCTGAGGCAAGAGGGAAAAGAGGAGCTGAAATTAAGATCAATAATTTACCAAATAGTCAACAAAATCAACCTCCACACCAATCAAACAATGCCAACACACACTAGCATTTATGAGGATGACAATAACAGATTAAATGAAGAGAATATCGGAGGAAATCCGGAGGAGAACAGCCGCAACCTCATTTCCCTTTCTTCTTCTATATATATATGTGTATTAAAGGCCATTAATAAAGAACAAACAAAACTCCTTCATTCCCAAGTTCCACAGCACGAAATAGACTCCAAATACCAACCAAAACGAATCAAAAACAGAAAACAAACAGATCATAAAACACAAGCTCGGATCAAAGGAAATACAAAGCTGAAAACCCTCAAAAACGAGTTCAAAGGTAAGTTGACATGATTCAAAGGATTTTCGTTCAAATATATGGATTGTGACTGACTTCTAATCATCTTAGGAACTAAATAAACACAAACATGAGCTTCAGATTACATCAAACCAGCTCCAACAAGGTAAAACTTCAAAACCCTAGTTTTACTTTCACAAAATCGAAATCTATGTATACCTATTTTTAAACGTGTTAAAAGTTGTTTTATGTCCTTATATATGATATCTAAACACTTAAAAGTAGTTTAAGTATGTTTTTAACGTGTAAAAATCAAAGAAAAAGAATCGAACCGAGGAGGAAGATGATGAACAGTGCAATACTGTCTCAAGGCCGACAGTGTAAACGCTGAATGCGGCGGCTTACATGGATTGGCCGGGGCTTATAGGCGGCTTACACTCAACAGAGGCTACGTAAAATAATTTTCACGTAAAGGATGAACGTAAGCCAGCTTCTTGGAGATCTACGCCGGTGGCGTAGGGCTGGCGTACGTTGAAAGCCGACAGCTTTCAACGCCGGTGCACTCGATATGAATTTTTCTTCAAAATGATTTTACACCGGCACTTGGAGATAAAGGCCGACGGCCTTAAGCCGGCTTATAGTTAAAATTTTCCAACGAAAGCTTTTTCAAATCCAAATAGAAACTATATATATATATATTATATATATCTCTTAAGCCTATTTAGTATATATATATATATATATGTGTGTGTACAACAATATAAAATTTATTACTAGTGATTAGAATAACTAGATTAATATCTATTAACTTTTGAAACCCTAGAATTAAGAAAATATTTAGTATCAATTAAAAGTTGGTATTAGTCAAATATTTGTTCTAAACAAATAAAATATAAGAATGGAAATTGAAATAAGTTAACTTCTTGAGTAATGTGACTTCTAAAAATAACCAAACAATTATGTGAGATAAAATATGAAAAACACGACGATACTAAGTATTAATAATTACCAAAATACTGAGTCTAGGACACTAATCACAAATAGGAATTTAGTTAAATTGTATTAATAAATACTTTGTCTTAAATATGTGACTTTGACTCATTAGAGGATCTACCAGTGGATTACTACGATTGAGGCAGTATGAGCAGGTGAGTAATTCAGTCATATTTTACTCGTTATGATTGTAAATAGTCAAATATGTAATGCAAGATAATCAAATGAATGTTTGTTGAAAGTATGATATGATCTGATTGTATGATTATTAAAATATCATTATAAAAGCGATAATGCAATGATTGATGTTATGAAATAGTGCAATGATGATTGTGTGTAATGTATGGTCACCCTGAAATTGATTAAGAATTATGGACCTAACAAAATAATATGAACATGCATTGCACGAATTGCATTATTGCATATATGGTTGTGACAGCCTATTACGTATTAATATTTCGGATCTCTGTTTTTGCTTGGTTGATCTAATGTGTAAGTTCTTCCAAGGTTCTCTTTGGTCTGGCGGTCCTATGAGGAACTAAAAGGCACCGAAGAACGTCGCTCGTAGAATCGGTTTGAAATGATTAATACTTAGGGAGTTTCTAAGGAAGTTGCAGGAGATGTTCAGTTTAAGCAACTATATTAAGAGTGATAACTTAAAATGAGAAATTGTTGATGCTCCTGTGTACTTAGTCTCTCCTGGGCAGGTGGGTCATTAAGATTTGGTTCTTCAACCCATTAAAAAGAGGGCGTAAATCTTTTTCCTGTTTGGATTCTAGATCATCCAAACTTGTATCTGTGCATATGGTTGAGTGCTTGCATTGCATATGATTTGTTAATGACTTATGTGATGTATGGTATGTCTGATTATTCACTGAGCTGTGGTTTCGCTCATACTCCTACAGTCTTTTCAGGTTCACTTTACGACCCTAGTTAGTTACATCCAGGAATATGGCTCCGGTAAGAGCTTTGAAGCTAAAAGTCTATAGATCTATTTTAGTTAATGGTTATGCATTATTAGATTAGATTATTTAGTTGTACACTACAAAAGAACTATATGGTTTGTAATAGTTTTGTAATGGTTATTCACTAAGTTATCTCTTTCATATATTTGTTATTTCTTATCAAGCAACTAAAAAGATCCTGTTGTTTTGAAACTTGTCATTCTGTGAAGGTAATCTAGTAATGGTGTGCAAGTATAACTTGTTTACTACTACTAGGGTACCCTCGGGGTGTGACAGAAAAGGAGGTGATTTGCGTTGGCCATAGGGAAAAAGGAGAGAGAATGAGTTGATTTTGTTTGTATTTTGTAAGAAAATAATTAATATATAAGATATGATTTGATATAAGATGTATTGAAAGGGTAAAAAGTAAGAAAATATGTATGTAGGTAGTAAGAAATAGGTGTAAGAAAAAATAGAGATAGTGAAATAGTAATGAATAGTAGGAATAGTACTATGAATAGTAACTAGACAAATAAAATATCGATAGTAATAAAAATACGCGTAAACAAGCTATATCTGATATTTTTAGTTACTGAAAAATTGTGAAACTGATATTTTTGAAATCCTTGTATAATTACGAGTCTTTTGGAGTTATCGAAATATTTTTATTATTCCAAGCTCCGGGACACGCTTTTTGAGAACTGATCCCGTTTGAGTCCAAAAGACACTCGAAATTCACGAATCTGATATTTTTATACTCTCCTATATTATTACTAACCATTATAAGCTATTAACTCCATTTCATTTTCTAAGTTTTGAGAGCGCGGGTTTATCAGAGTTGAAACTGTCATATTATCTTAATCTTTGTTGACTTTTGAAACTCCGATTTGACTAGGGTTAAGGTTTAATCCAACTTTACCTAAGAAATTAAGGGGTTTATATTGGGGATCGGATAGGTGAATTTTTCCATGTTCAGTTTTGTTGCAAATGATTAATAATCTTCTCTTATGAAATCACGTGATTGAATTTGTTTAAGGTTCGGTGTTAACTTGGGTCAGACTTTAGGGTTTCGATTTGGTATTCCAAAACCATTCTTGAAAAAATTCAGGGGTTTACATCAACATTTTTCTTAATCACTTGCATATCATTCCTCATGTTCGCTACTGTTGAGTAACTACTCCCAGAAGAGTATTGACAACCTGCATCAATAAGGTAGCATCTACTAGCACTCGTTGTCCTACAGATGGGCCAATGGTGGTGGGGCTTGGTTCTCTAGTGATTGTTCCTCTTGACCAGTCCTAGAGGAACTAGCATCAGGAGCTCTTCTTCGTGGGGGCATTCTAACATAGACAACACACCTCTTAAGATAAAGGTAAGACCAACTTAAAGATCAAAACTCTATACATATCTTTACTAGGTAAAACAAAACTAAGCTAGATAAGCAACACCTATTATTGCTACCCCAATCATCAATGCTCACCGTTCTAAGGAGTTCATAACCTATATCTATCAAGATCGAAACCTATAGCTATGATACCAAATAAGTTGTAACATCCTAAATTAAATGCATTACAACTCGCCACGTGTCCTTCTATTATTAAGACAATGCCAAGGTTAAAAAATACTAAACCAACAATCATACCAAAGATAATCACCAAAACTTACACATGGTTACCTTAAGAACATCACATCAAATAGTCCTTTTGGAAAATATGGACCATTAAAAATCCGAAACCACATAGCATCAAATCAAATAAAACCTAATAAAGTATTCTCATAAAGTCTTTAACAATTGATGGCATAAAAAATTAAACTTCAAAAAGTCTTTCATATCTCTCTCCTATTTCCAATGCTTAAGATCTATTAGTCCTTAGCTGGATAGTCAAGTCCACTATCACCATCCCCATGATCAACATACAAATCATACCCAGACAAGTCATAGATAATATCATCTTCATCTATACCTGAAAAATAAAGGAATGAGCAAAAACGCTTAGTAAACCATACCACAAACAAATACGCATGAACATGCAATACACTAATATCACATATTATCCTAATTTAATGTAGCAAACACAAGTTATTATCTTTGATTAACAAAGGAAATAGTACAATTTAGAACCACGTGCATCTAGTCCTAAACCCAGAGTAACTCATGACCCCGATAACAAGTCTTTTTATAAAATACTTAATATATATATATATATATATGTATATTGATGTTAGGTACTCCCTATACATCACTGCATACCACTGTAAGGCCTAGCATGACTCCTAATCTACCATAATCATCTCTATGCATGAGTCCATTTAGGATAACCTCGCATAGATCATCAAGGCGCCTCGTTAGTATCACACTCTCCGTGGTCTTTACTAACCAAAGCTAAGCAGAAGCAGCAAACTTTACAATTATAAGACAAATAAAATTAAGTCAGTTTATTGTTCTAACCCTACAAGCACAAACAGCAAGCAAGGTATGGTCGTACCTGATTAAGCTCTTTCTCAAAAATCCAATATTAACAAATCCTCTTAAAAGACTATAAACCCTAATTTTCACCAGAAGCCTAATCATCAACATATATCAAATCAAAATTCAATTTCATATTCATTATTAAACCTTAACCCTAAAATCCACAATCTCAAAACATAAGATTTTCAATATTAGATATACACACCTGTTTCTAGGATCACCAAATAACGAAACCCTAAAACGCAGATTTCTCCAAAACTCCTCAAAACCCTAAAAATTCTCAATCAATAACAATTCAACTATTAGAAAAGATATCTTCTTTTAGAATCACAAAGATTGAACGGATTCATACTTACCCAAAGGTTTGGATCTCACACCTTCTTGATTGTAGAACAAAATCACCAATCACAACTTAGGGTTCTACTCTCCAACGAAACTGTCTTCACCGCTTGATTTCTCAAAACCAAATAAACTACTTTTAGAAACCAAAATTATAATAAAAAATCAACCAAAAGAGATTTGGGAGGAAGTCTTACCTAGAATTTGCCTTAGGAAGAGATATGGGGAGGGAACTAAAGACCTTAGGGTATTTATATTAGAAAAAGGAAACCATAGACAGATGATTATTTTTTATGGAAATATAGACTGGATACAAGCTGGCGGCTTCGGCGGCGGGTTAGACTCGAATCAGTAATAGAACCACATAAGCTGACAGAAAGTCGGCGGCTTTTACTATAAACGTCGGAGGCCTAGATACTTATGTCAGTGGCTTTAGTTTGGCATTCGTTATACGCTGGCAACTTATACATAGCCTTTTAAAATTTTTGATCGAAACTCACGTATGCTTCAATGTCGACAGCTTTCCAACTAAGGTCGGCGGCCTTCCCTTCCTAGGCTAGCGACTTAGATCCAACCTTCTCCCTCTGCTTTCGGTCCTTCTCGAACAACTTCCTTGGGTTCAATTTCAACTGTCACATGAAAAAACTAACTCTCAAACAATCATATATTACTACTATCCTTCAATATGATCTATTTATTTGTATATTACAAAGTTCTTTAACCTTAAAAGAATAAGAACCTCAAAAACTCGATGGAAAAATCAATAATCGTTCAACTCAAATTCCATACCCTAAACAATCCACCTATTTGACTCTAACATGAAAATCGAGACAGTATATCCAAGCAAATATTCAGAGAAAAAAGTATATAAAACCTTAGACCCTTCGGTTAATTTTTGAATCAAGAATTTCAATTAATACCAAAAGTCAAATTAAGTCAACACGTAACCCTGAACTTGATTAAACAGTCTTGAAAAACTGAAAAATATTAAATAAATTATAAAAATAAAGTGAAACATAAATTTTGAACCAAAAATATAACACGGTCAAAAACTCCAAACTTTTATGATCTTATGAATAAATCAAAAAGCCAGAAGTCAAATCGGAGCCCTAAAGTCAACCTAGAGCAATAATGAACTCCAGTAAATTTAGATCCGGTAATCTCGCGCTCTAAACCTTTGAACAATAAAATTTAGATAATTATATATTACAGTTTGTAATAATATAGTAAAGCTTAATAAGATTAAATTCATCAAAAATTTGATCGTTTCGAACCCGAATGGGATCAATTCTCGAAAAATATGTCCCGGAGTTCGAGATAGTAAAAAGATTTCAAAAATCAATATAAATTCGTAATTTCGTAAGGATTCATAAAATATCAGTTTCGTAATTTTTCAGTATCTAAAAATATCATATATAACATTTTTATATTTATTTTCTTTACTACCAGTAATTTATTTGCTTGTTTACTATTCATTGTACTGATCCTACTATTCACTTATCTCTACTTTTTTTTACTATCTATTCTTAAAACCTATATACCTATTTTTATAATTTTCTTTTTCTATAAAAAGTCTACACCATATATTACTAAACTTCTCTTGCATTTTTTTTCTAAAATTAATTTTTAATTACTCTTTCCCTTCATGCCATCAATTTTCTTTTTTTTTTTTCATTTATTTAATTAACCACAATTTCCCTCCAACTTTATCTATTAAATACCCCTTCCTTCCTTCACTTCTTATATACTTTTCTTTTACCATAACAAAACTCTACCAAAATCATTTTTCAACTTCTCTCTCTAATTTTCCTCTCTAAAATTCCCTTCCCAACTCTCTTCATAAAACTACCATCCACATATTACTACAAAGTTTCATTTCTTATTTAACCAACAAATAATTTTAGGTAAAGATTCCTACATTCATCTCCATGTCATGCAACTTAACATGACAAAGTGTATGTGTTACGCCCCAGCGGGTACCCTAAACGTGACAGCCCGCCGTACGCAATATTAAAACTTAAGAATGACTACCTCAGTCACTCGAAAGCTTCCATATCGGTACAAGGCGTACATTCACAACAAAGGGAGACCGGTGGAGTAATGCATTTTAAGACATTGGCAGCGGAACATGCAAAATAACATAATATATATTTCATTGAAATAAAAGTCTTACAGCTTCTAAGGGGCATTCCCCCGATAATTCATAATAACATGGTTCTAAATAACATAACTAAAGCTAGAAGATTTTAGAAGAAATCTACTCTATAACTTCAAAATAGATTGCCTCCAAAAGCTTCTCAAAATAAGGATTCTACCCGGGAAATCAAGGTGGTCTCGGGTGCAAAAGATAATCCTGCAATATCAAAAGTCTATAGGAGTATAAGCATGACTAGCTTAGTGAGATATTCCTTACGCAATAGTACTCATAACAACAATCAAACAAGTTTATTAATCAAGCATATGAATGCAACAACCATATGATCAAACATTACATACGACTATCCGGTTTCGTATGTTTGATGGATTTACCCCTCCATCGGTGGTTAGGGAATGCTTTGAACTGGGTCCCGAACAACCTCCTCAAGTTTGCGCGCGTCTTGGGGTTCCAACGAACCGTACTACTAGTCCCCGGGCCTTCCATGCCCAAAGCGATCGATCCGGCTCGGCTACACCTTGAGGCCGTATTCCCCGTACGTCCTAACCCTCAAGATGTAGCTAGGCAGCTTACCTTTCCGGTCCCACGCTGAGGAGTAGTAGCAAAACTTCGAAATGATATTCTAAGTGATATGCATGAGCAATTTATTATATGGGGATTTCAATATGGCATTAAATCATTTAAAGCGATCAAACAATATTTGCACACATAACAATACATACATGGAAACATTTATATCAATCACAAATCGGGTTCCGATATACTTATCGTTCATTGATCGCACACAATGAATCACATACATAATTCCCATAATATCCCACATGCATATCAATTTTATCTTTTCCTACATCTAGTGCTCTATTCTACAAGCACATGCGCGAATACATAAGCGTAAAGGAAACTCACTCGTCCATAGCGCTCTAGGAGTCGAAGTAATCCTCGGGGAAGACAAGATCGTGATCCTCGACACCTAAACAAAAGAAATACCCAACATGAGTATTTCATCCAAGATCTATTCAAGTTCTATACTTCTATCTTAAAGAATTCGTAAAATCGTATGGAATGGAAATCCAATTTAAAATGGCCATAACTTGCTCATTTTAACTCGGAATTTCGCATATTATATACCGATTTCTACCTACTCGAAAAGATCTATCTATTTCTAAGGTTATTTTCATCAAAAGAAGTATTTAGGTCTCGGAATAGAAGCGTACAGATTTGATACGAATTTTCAAACTTCAAAACTAGAGTTTTCAAACTTTACTTCACTCAAGGGCTTTTGTACAAAAATATAGATATATGTATGGTTGAAAAATCCCTTGAATTTATGTATATATATGTATAAACTCAAACTATATGCATGAATTTGGTGTTGTCTCAACAATGGTTTTGTAAACACATGTCTTGAAAGTGAGATAAGCTTAAGACTTGAAAAGAGTTAGTTTTACTTTGAAAATTTCCTAAATTATTATAAATGAGTATTTCTTCCTTTTAACTCCATTTCTTAGTTATTAATCTTCAAAAGTAATTTTAATCTTTCAAGATTTTCATAAATTTATTTCTAGTGGTTTGGAAACATATAGTTTTTCTAATATTTCATAGTTATATCCACTTTTAAAAGAAATCATCTTATAAGTAAATTTTGGAAAAACTTATCTTAGACTTTAGTGTTGGTGGAAAACTTTGACAATTGAATTTAAGAAATCCTTTGTTTAGGTCTAAAGAAACTTTCTTATTTCTTTGAAAAGAGATTTTATAATAACTTTACTTTATGTATTTCTTGGTGAAAACCACATATTATTACTAAAACTTGAGCTAGCTTATCTAACTTTAGAAGAATATTTGTTTAAGATAAATTTCAAACCTTTAAGGAAAATAACTTCTTATGTGACAAAATTTATATTTAAAAAGAGTTCTTATTCTTATTTTAAGAAAGCTCATTTCTATTATGATTGAGACAATAACAACATATTCATGCATGAATGAGAATATGTAACCATGAAAAATATAAAAACAACATAAATAAAATAAATAAGAGCATAAAAGTAAAGTCAAGTATTGGGAACCTTAGCTTCATCAAGGAATCCCGGGACTAAGAATGGACTAGTCCTCAAAGAAAAGAAAAGCAAGAAATAAAATTGTTTTGACTTGATATGGACAAGTCTAAGACTAGAAAGACTAGTCTTAATATTGCATAAAACAAGTAAATAAATAAATTGCAAGACTTGAAAATAAATAAATAACAAAAGTGAGCTTATATGCTCTAAATAATATATATACATAATACTTATATAAGTTAGGTTAGAAACATAATAATAAAATAACAATATCAACATAATAGAACATAAAGAAAAAAGAACATGAACAAAAACAAAACATGAATAAATTGTTGCTTCTTTAACTCAATGAGTCTAAGAAACATACACTAAACTCATGTTAAGTTATATGAACATGATGAGAGTATATGAAAACTTTTACCTAAAGTTTATGTGTTGGTTGAAGAAGAAAAGAATGGGTTGTAGTATTATGTGGGATGGTTTTCTAAAGAAAAGAGAGAACTTGAGAGAGATGTTGGGAGAGGAATTTTGTGGAGTGATTTTGGGAGAGTTTTAGTATGAATTTTTGTTGTGTGAAAGAATGGAAGAGGAAGGGGGTATTTATAGATTTTTGGAGTGGAAATTAGATGTAATAAAATAAATTGGAAAAGAAAACAAATTGAGAGGAAGAGGAGAGAGAGGTGGACGGCAAGGCTTGGGGAAGAGAAAATTGATTAATTTTGTTGTTTTGTAATAAAAAGAAGTAATGTGTAAAGTGTGATGTGATTAAAGTTGTATGGGGAAGGTAAATTGTAAGGTATAGGTATGGTAGAGTGTAAGAATAGAGTGTAAGAAAAAGTAGAGATAGGTGAATAGTAATGAATAGTAGAAAAGTACTATGAATAGTAGACTAGACAATTAAAATACCGGTAGTAAAGAAAATACGCGTAAAAGGCCTATATCTGTTATTTTTAGATACCGAAAAATTCTAAAACTGATATTTTTGAAAACCTTATATTTTTACGAATCTATTGGTTTGTCGGAATATTTTTGCTATCCGGTGCTCCGGGGCACGGTTTTCGAAAACTGATCCCGATCGGATCCGAAGGACACTAGAAAAATTCGAATCTGATATTTTTAGGCTTCCCTATGTTATTACGAACCGTTTTCCACAATTATCTCAATTTCGTTTTCTAGGGTTTAAGAACACGGGATTGCCGGATCTAGATTCACTAGACTAATATAACTAGGTTAATTTTAGGGTTTCGTTTCAACTTCCGGTTCTTAGGGTTTGCTAATATTATCGAAAAATCTAGGGGCTACAGTATGTTTCATAAAACCAGGGTGTCATGAAAGCAACAATCTATTCGTGTTTTGCTCTTGTTCATACAAAAATTTTATTATTATGTTGAAATTATATTATCTCTATTTATTGCTTCTAATCTAACTTTTATATGTTATTAAATATATTTATGTATATATATATATATATATTTCTTAGAGTATATAAGCTCACTAACATAACCTTTATTTATGCTCATGCAATTTTTTATTTCTTTCTTGCAATTATTTATTTATTTCATGCTATAATATTTAATTTAGTCTTTCTAGTCTGAGACTTGTCCTCATCAAGTCAAAATAATATTTTCTTCTTTCTTTTTGGACTTGTCCATAATCTAAGTTCGGGTAGCCTTGAAAAAAATTTAAGATTTCCATGATTTTCTTATTTGTTTTCTTATTTTCTTAAAGGACCTGCCCACGTCTAAGTTTGGAAAGTCTTGATAGAAGCTAAGACTTCACAATACTTGACTTTTATTATGTGCTTATTTCATTCTTATATCTTCCATCTTTCATAATAATTATTTTTGTCATGTTACTTAATTATAAGTTCATGTTCATGCATGATCATGTTATTATTGTCTTAATAAAAATAAGAGAAATTCTTTCTTTATTAAGAAAATAACTTAAGCTCACTATAAAGGTTTAATATTATCACTTAGGAAAAGTTCTACTAAAATTTAGAATTTTGTTCCAAGAAAATACCTCTAAAAAATTTTAGACAAGTTCATCATAGATTTTAGTATTGTTATTATGCAAGACTTTTTCCAAGTTTAACTAAGTAATTCTTTACTCTAATAATTCTTTGTTATATAATTTTTCTTAAAAATTATTTATAAGATTATCACCAACACTTTAACACCACTAAGAACTAAGCAACTTTTCTAAGTCAAGTTTAAAATCAACTCGCTAGTTAAAAACCCACTTAGAAATAAATCAGTATATGGCTTAAGGAACTAAGTTTTAAGAAGTATAAATCCATTTTCTTTTATGAAATTAAGGAAATATAAATAATAGTTATAATAATTGTAAGATACAGATAATTAATTTTTAATGAATAGTAGAATCGTAATAAAGTATTGTTTAAAAGGGTATTTTGTCTTTGAATAGATGAATTTGCACATGAGGAAGTTGCACTCGAATGATCGGACGATTTTGGAGTAGGCTAAAATTTAGGTTGCCAGCCTTTAATCCTAAGCTACCAGCCTAAATACAATGGACGATGGCCTAAACTCTAGCTTGGAACCTGGGAGAAAATTTTACAAAATTGTGGATTTTAGCTTACGCCAGCATATAGGTCGTCGGTGTGCCCAAGAAGGCCGCCGGCCTAATGTGAGGCCTTGAAGCCTATTTGTCCCCTGAAGATTTTAAGCTACCAGCTTTGTTTCCTTCTTGTTTAGCCTATATCCCTACGAGAAACAACACTATAAATACGTCCTATCTTCAGTCTTATCTCTCATAACCTCTCCTAAACTTTTAGAAACCCTAGCAAACACTCTCCCAAGGTGGATTTCTTCAAGGAATTAAGTAAGTGATCTCTTCAAGGAATTAAGTAAGTGATCTCTTCTATTCTTTTAGTTCATTTTAGAATGATTCTTTCTAAGATTTTCATTGTTGTTGATGAAGGAGGTTGATCATTAGTGGAAGTTGAAAGAAACCCTAAGTGTGGAAATTGGGGATTTGCAATTCTACGATCAATTGAAGGAAGGTAAGAATCAATCTAGAACTATAATTTATAGATATTAAGTTTTTAGGAAAATTAAATCATATATGTTATTGTGGATGATTTGTGAACGCATAAACAATGGTGAACATGTATTCTTGTGAATTAAGGTTTCTCTATTTCGTTGGTGTTGGTTTGGGGATTTGGTGATTTTATGAATTTCACATGGGAAAGGTGTGTTGGAGAATTCTAGTTTGATGAATTAAGGTTTAAGGTTTATATTGCTTGTATTGTTATCAAGGTCGTAAATTGATTTGTGGACGGATGATTCTTTGTTCAAATGTTTTATTGAGAGTAGGATTTCTATTCCTTAAGCTAAAATAGGTGAGTCCTTACCATGTTTGATTGTTTGTGCTTATAGGACTAGATAATTAAAACTGACCTAATTCTATTCGGCATAAATTAAGAGTATGTTGTATGTGTTTGGCTGCGGTTAGTAAAGACCACGCAGAGTGTGATACTGATGCTGGCAACCTAATGATCTTTGTGTATGCTTGTCCCGAGTGGACTCATGCATTGAGATGATTCCGGTAGATTAAGTGTAGTGCGAGTACGGCACCCGAGTGTGTGGGAGATTCCCAACACCATATATGTATTATATTACCTATATTCCTATACTGCTTGTTTTTAAGAAGTTTGAGTTGCTCCAAGTTTAGGATTAGTCACGGATGATCTTAAACTGTGTTGTATGTTGGTTAAACAAAAAGATAATAATTGATGCTTGCAGCATTGGATATTAGGTCGTATGCGAATTGTTTGATGTATGATCATGTGCTTATGTTTTCGATTTCGATGTACTGGGCCTTTGTTGTTACGCCCCAAAGGGTACCCTAAACATAACAGTCCGCCACATGCTAAACGAGACTTAGGAATCACTACCACGGTTATTCAAAAGTCTTGTATTATATGCAAAGCGTTCCCATACGATAATAGAATACATATGCAATTGGAGATAGATAGTTTAATTTAATAAAATAAGCATAAAAATATAGACCAAAGATATCTCAGGATCATTTACAAAATACTAAGAAGCATTCTCCCGCAAAATAATAATTAGTCCAGGTATTAGTTTTTAATAACAACCCGAGCATTTAAGGTTTCCTATGGAAGTCTAACAAGATGACCATAAACTTCTAAGGGAAACTCCTAACTTTGCATTACCTGATTTTACTAAGTCCAGGGATGCAATCATAGGTACGTGAACTGCATCAAAAAGAAGCTATGGGGTATAAGCTATGCTAGCTTAGTGAGTAAATACTTCCAGAATATACGTATCCCACAATTACATACATACACACAAGTTGGTTAATCATCCATATGAAATGCAACAACCACATGGGCAAACAAGACATATGATCAACCAAAAATCATATGTTGAATGGATTTACGCCCTCCATTCGGAGTTAGCAGATTAACAAATCATGTGGTACTACTTCAATGTTTCGTTTTATGGCTCACGGACAACCCTTCAATTGTACCATTTTTATACCTCAGGACAACCCATCAACTGTACCGTATGGATCACGGAGAACCAATCAACTGTACCATCTCATGGCTCACAGCAACCAACAATTGTATCGTTTTATAGATCATGGAGACCCAACCATGATTAAATGCACCATCCCCATCGTGAAGTGATTATGTCTGTATTACTTGTTAGTCCGAATAATCGTTAATTCAATTTCATAGATGACTAATCAATTAGCAGACACTCATAATCATGCATATAAATATACATCGATTCATCACCCAGTTTCGGTATTCTTAGCACATTTTTCTCAACACATCAAGATAGCTACATAATCTCATATTTACCCATCATGCATTTCCAAGTTTTATCTTTGCTTATCATTCTAGTGTAACTATAATTTACAAGCACAATATGGAACAATAAATAGGAAGCACGACTCACTCGGCCATGTACACTGGTCTCTAGCCGTAGCAATCTAGAGGCAAGAATGGATAAATATCAAACAAATGAGAGAGGACAAGGGGGGAGGGGCGCCGGCTTTGGAAGGGTAGGAAAGAGAGAGATGTGTGATTATTTTGTGTAATAAAATTCAAATTTAATAAGTAACTTAAGTAATAAAATGTATTGAAAAAGTAAATTTGCAAGAAAAATGATGTAAGATTATAAGAATATATTGTAAGGATGTAAGAATAGGGTATGCATAGTTGCACTTGTAAATAGTGTGATTAGAAAATTAAATTACCGGTAGTAATGAAAATACGATAAAAGGCTATAACTGTAATTTTTATATATCGAAAAATTCTTACAATTATATTTTTTAATTCCTTATTAAATTTCGATTATAAAGATTACTATATAATATTTTTCTATTTTCGAGTCTTAGGGATCTGTTTTCGAGAATAATCCCAATCGGGTTCAAAACGAATGATTTCTCTAAAATCTGATCTTTTTTATGCTTTGATATATTATTAAGGCCTTATCTAAAGCTAACTCATTTTTATGTTCCAGGGTTTCGTTTCAGTATTGCCGAACTTAGGGTTCCTAGGTCTAAACTAGCCCTAGGGTATTCTTTTAAGGTTTCGGTTTTCAGTTTCGATCTCTGACACGAGCTCAGGTTGCTAAGAAAACGAAGGCTTACATTTATGCTCATACCTTTTATTTTTCAGGATTAGGTGAAGACCAGATTGTATATGACTTATTTGGCTTTGATGATTTCATAGAGCTTGGGGAGGACGAGTAGAACCAACTACCCAGCTGATATGTAGATGGCTGGATTGGAGTTAGATTGATGATGATTAGTTTATTAAATTTTCCGTTAGACTTCCAATTGTAAAGACTTATGAATTATTAGTTTTAGGATTCTTATGAAATCTTTCTAAGTTGGTTTGGTTTATACCAACATGGATATTTTAATAGTGATGTTTCTTGATTTTGTATATTAAGTATTCTTTTATGTGAGATTTGGAGTTATGTGATAGTACGTTGTAGTTTATAGATATTTAATAGCCTTAGCATGTTCTTATAAAGAGAGGACATATAGCAGGTTGTAATGCCTTCATGTTAGGGCATTACAGCTTATCTGGTATCAGAACTTAGGTTAATGATCTTTTTAGAATTAAGTTATGAACTCCTTAGGACAGTGAGCATTGATGAGTAGGGTAGAAATAATAGGAGTTGTTTATATATATACTTTTATAGTATCTTGTAGTTTATATAGCATTTAAATCTCTGAAGTTAGTTTTTCCCTTTTATCTTATGTTTTGGTGTTCGCTTGTGATAAAATGCCACCAAGAAGGAGAGCCCTTGATACTGGTTCCTCTAGGAATGGTGATGAGGAACAAGCACCTGTGAACCAGCCACCCTTGAACCAAAAACCTGGAGACATGCCCCCACCACCACCTCCGCTTGTAGGACAATGGGTACCTAATGTTGCTGCAGGAGGACAAGTGCCATGTGATGTGCCCAATTGGATCTAAGCCGCTAGCCTATGAATTAAATAAATGCTGAAGCCATAAAAGTAAATCGTTTAGCAAAAACATATCACTAACAAAACAATCCAAAAGCTTAATCAATCCGAAAACCCTACGCTAGATAGTTCATTTATTTGATGTCTAACATGCGAATCAAGGTATGACATCTAAATAATATCTATTACTAAAATAATAGGAAATTATTCCCTATAATTGTAAACCCCTAAAATTTTACAAAAATCTTATAAGTGAAACCTTAGAATCAGAAACGGAACCAGAATCCTAGAGTTAAATCGAGTCAACTAGAAACCTCAAACTGGATCAGACAACTTTTGAGACCCTAAAACATGTAATAAAATTATAAAAATAAGATAAGCTAAAATTATGAATCAAATATATATTATAAGTCTTAAAATGATTAGATTCGACAAAATTTTGATCGTATCAAGCCTTTACAAGATCAGTTTCCGTATTCGATCACGAACACGTAAATCAAGATAATATAATTTAGTTAATATTTAGTAACAAAATAATGAAAATTAATTTTCTATAATATGGTATCTAAATTTTCAAATCAAATTTCGCTAATCAAACAATTTCCACACCCAATCGTATAGTACGCAAACGAAGATAACAAAAACCGAACAATAATTAATAATATCAGTTCATCTTTCAATTATCATTTAATGATTTATTCATTTCATAAAAATATCAAATACAATTTTTGCGGCTCATAAAAATATCAGTCATAACTATTATACACGTATTTCTTCTCTACCAGTAATTAATTTGTCACTTTATTTTACTTTTTTCTATTTTTTATGATTCATCTATTTCTACTTTTTCTTACACATTCTTACAACTCACACACCTATTTCTTACATTTACATTACTAACACTATGTTTTACTTAACTTCTCTTATAGTTTACTACGCTCTACTACTTAAATTCTTTTTTTTTTTCCTTTCTCCTACCCCTTTGTGTAGCTGTTGCCCCCTCCTTTATTTCCCTCTTTTTTGTTTTCTTTTTCATTTTTCTTTCATAATTCAATCCCCTCGTTTTATCTGTATAAATACGACTGCATCCCCCCCTCATTTTCACACTTTTTCTCTTATAATAACAAAACTCTTGCAAATTTTTTTCTCAAAACTCTCTCTCCTTCTTCTTCCCCTTTCATGCCACACACATACCTACATACACAATAACCCCATTTGTTCTCTCAAATTTTTCCTCATCCATCTCTAACTTAGTTAAATACTAAACACTTTCCTTAGATTATGTTAACATAATGAAATTATGGAAACAACATCTTGTTGCATATCTTATTTAACTCCATGTTGTAATTATGTTTATGTTATGTTCTTATTTCTAACATAACTTTCTATATGTTATTATGTATAAGTTTGTATATGTATATTTTTAGAGCCTAAAGCTCACTAATTTTAGCATCTTATATATGCTTTTATTTCCTTGCTTATCTATTTATTTCATGTAAATAAATAATATTAGTCAACTTCTAGTCTTAGACTTGTACTTCATCAAGTCAAAACATATATGGGACTTATCCATTCAAAGTCTCTGGAGCTTTGAAAATAAACTAAGACTCTATGTTTTTCTTCTTTTGATTTATGGAACTAGAAATATTTGAGTCTCAGGAAGCCTTGATTTAGCCTAAGTCTTCCATAATTACTTTCTTGCTATTATTATTTTCTTTATGGGACTTGTCAATTTCTAAGTCCTAGGAAGCCTTGAAATAATTTAAGACATCCATGATTTTCTTGATTATGCTTTTCTTATTTTATGGAACTTATCCATTTCTAAGTTCTGAGAAGTCTCAAAAATGAGCTAAGACTTCCATATTCTTATTTTTCTATTTGCTCATTTGATTTTCTATTCTTTCTATTTCTACATCAGTTTATAATTTATCTCATAACATAACTATTAAGTTCATATGCATACATGGTCATAAAGTGTTGTTGTTATATTAGTGAAATTTTCAAAAAGAGAATATGGATTATTTTCTTTTACATAAAAATGAGACTAAACTTTTAAGAAAAGTAATTTTCAATACTTAGGAAAATTTTTATTAAGACTAAAAACAATTATTCAACTACACCCTTTTCAAAATGTTAAAATAAATTTATCATAAATTTTCAATGTTAATAATTCTTTATTATGCAAGTTTTCCTTAAAAATTTATCTAGATAACATATGTTAATATTTTGCTAAAACCAAGAACAAGTCAACTTTTCCACAAGACAAACTTAAAATCATCTTATTAGTTCAAATCAACTTAGAATAAAATTTGTACATAATATAAGAATCAAGTTTTAGGAAATGGATTTATCTTCATAAAGTTAATGTAAAAATAATAATTCTTAATAATTAAATATCTCACTTACAACCAATTAAAAATTTTAGTTTTCTTCCAACAACTATAAAGGAGATTTTTGTAAACTTAACTTTATGAACTCCTAAAATAAATTGTTTTATGAAAAATCACTTTTTGGACAACATCACTTGAATCATGCATTAATGTAAGTTTATCTCTTACCTTTTTTCATACTTATGTTTGTGCTTGTAAATTAGAGGTACTAGAAATAGGAAAAGATAAAATGGAAATATGCATATAGGTTTATGATGGGGATCGATTGTGATCATGGTGTTTGTTGAAATTATGTTAAGCCTATCGAAACTTGAATTGTTGGTAAATTAGTTATTGTCTTCATCACATTTAAGTGTTTGAGAACATTCTATGATCACTTTAAATTACTTTAACTATATGAAAAGAACAAATTCATAAACGAATCAGCATATCACGAAGTAGGTTGCGTTGCATTTGCTACTATGCTTTTGGTAGGACAAGAGTTAGTGTGGGGTTCACAAGGGTCCCGTAAGTCTACATGGACGAATAGGATCCTGAAAGAACTATCAATTTTAGGGTGAGTAGGAGCCTGAAAAATTTACAAAAATTATTTGCGAACTGAGTCATGTGAGGCCTGAAACACCTTACCCTAAATAGTGGATGCAAATCCATTCAAACATATGATTCCCAGATAATTATATGTATTGCTTGCTCATGTGTTTGAAGCATCTCATTTGTTTGTCTAAAATTATATTGATCGATTTACTTGTATGGGTAATATGGGAACATTCTTACTACGTAAGTTGTGCTTACCCCCTAATAGTTTGTTTTCGCAGGAAAATTATAAAGCCAGGATTAAGATAGGAACCAAGCGCAGAGCATGTCAAAGATCAAGTCATGACAATTAGAGTATTAAAATGTCTGTAGACTAAACTTAGTTGAGAGAAAAGATTTAAAACTTGATTTATTTCTTTTGTAATTTCCTGTGATAGTGGATGATAGATAATCTAAGTTGCTTTACCTTGTTTCATCTTTGGTAGGAAATTTGATTCTCTGTGATCCTTGTGATTTATGGATTATCAGTATCTAAACTATTTTCTTAATAAATGTATACATATGTATAACACAGTGAGAAGAGAATTAATATAGTTTGCAAACTCTAACTTGTAAAGCAGTCTTCATATTATGGGTGCACATGTGATATGACGACTCTAAGGTAATCCTCCTAGGCCTCCATTTAAGATCATGATACTTAGGGAATCCAATGAGAACTCAATACTACCCCTATAGTAACACCTACAATTCAGGGTAGAGAAATCATCCCAATTTTTCATGGGGATTCAAAGGATGAATTCCCTACCACCAGGATTTCAAAGAGCTCCACCTTAAGAGAAGAATCCAACTTTAGAGGAGATGAAGCTACAATTCATTCAAAGGAATAATGCTACTTTAAGGAATCATGAGGCATCAATCCATAACTTAGAAAACCAATTGGGGCAAATAGTAAAGATGCTTTCCAAAAGAAACCAAGGCACCCTGTAAACCCCGGTTTTTCAAGTAGCCAAGAAAACCCTAGAACCAGAAACCAAAACCCTAAACCAGAACAGCTTAAGTCTGGAGTGAGAACTAGGAACCCTAATTCTGGCTTTTCCTCGGTTTCCAATTAATAAACTTTTCTAAGAAAATTTAATTTTGATTATAGTTCTCGATTATATTTCAAACTAAGAAAATATCTGATTTTAAGAAAATTTCAATTCCGGGTCATCCCGAGACCTATTATAGGAAAACGTGCCCCGAAACTAGAATTTCGAAAATATACTCATGAGTACTCATTTGAACCGAAATCAAATAAGGATTTCAAAAATATATTTTTCATAATTTTCCGGTTATAAATACAGTTATAGCCATTTTATTCGTATTTCATTACTACCGAAATTAAATTGTCTTGTCAACTATTCATTACTATTCATAAAGTACCACCTACACTACCTATTAGCCACCCTACAAGCTAAACCTTACCATCACTCAAATCAAACCCATTCTTCCATAACTTTTTGTCCCTTCACTTCACTTCAACTAATGACATATAGATAAATCAAATCAAAGCTAAAGTAAGATGGAACAAAGCAAGCTTTCCCCGCGCCCCGCCCCCGCCCCGCCCCCCCCCCCCCCCCCCCCCCCCCTTTTTCCTTTCAAAATCGGCGCTACATGGCCCCCCCCTCCCCTTGTCCTTTTTGCAAAATTTTCTCTCCATTTAACCTAAATTCACTTCCTATATAACTACCTTTCCTCTCTCTCTCCTCATTCTTCACTTTCCAAATTTTACAAAGTGTAAAAAGCTTAAAAAATCCTCTCCTTTTCCCCTTGTGGCCGAAACTTCCCAAGCCCTCTCACATCCACACAACTTCTATTTTCTCTTCTTATCTTCCATTTCCACTTCAAGTAAGTAAAGTTCCACTACTTCCTCTCATAAAACTTTGTTATGGCTAAGTGATTTTTGGATATTTCAACTCCATATCCCCATGATCTTTTAGTAGGGACAATGAGATATCAAAACAAAATCCCGAACCATTACAAAGTGATCTCTCTTTTAAGGAAGCTTTCATACCAAAAGCTTTACTTTTATCCATCAAAAAGTCTTTTAAACAAAGGATCTTCTATAAAAATATGGTTTTTATGTTTTTAAAACTCATTTAAGCATGTGATAAAGTAGATCCATCATCTTATTACTCATAATCATGTAGGCATCTAAGGTGTCATTATTATTTTGTTTTTATGTGCATAAATAGTCTTAAATACTTTTGTCTTTAGTAAATGACCTTCCTAGTATATAGATCTAATAGATGATGAGTCCATGAAGTCAAAAAGAAAAGTACTTTACAAGAAAAAGACTTATGAAAATTCGGATGACTTTGAAAACCTAGGTCAAAAACACTTTTAACAACTTCTAAACTTATATTTTATAAGAGAAATGAAGCCTATGGGTAATAGATAATGTTTAGTAGTATTTTTCATGAGTCTAAAGGGTTTTTACTAAAGAAAATGTTGGAAACAAGAAATGAAGTCCATAGGAGTTTTGAGTTAAAAGTTATGAAAAACCAAATTCGTAATAATGGATGTAGGGTTAGAAAACACTATTTTTCCAACTTCAAAAATGATATTTTCTTAAATAAATGAAGTCCTTAGGATATAGGTATAATAGATACTTAAAGTTTCAAGTATAAAATATATTTTTCCCTAAAGGAATCAACTTGAAAATGGACTTTTGTAAATTCGGATTTTTGGAAACCCCATAGTAAAAGACCCACTTAAAAGTTTATAAATGTGAATTTTATTAAAGAAATAAAGGCCTTAGGATATAAGTAATATAAGGGTCAAAATTTCTTTAAATAAAGTAGAGTTCTTCTAAAGGAAATCCATGTAAAATATAGATGGTCAAGTGTAGTGAATTCACTTACTAAACATTGAGAGGATATGGTTTCTAAGGAAAGTTTATTTCTAAAAATCGTTAAATCTAAAAAGTTATAAGAACATAGACTCCTTAAGGTTCACATCATGACATTCATGATAGGAAAAATCATTACCATTGTATTTAGCATCATATTACACTTAGGAATCTCAAATGCATTCATTAAAAACCGCATTTTTGGAATTGACAAACCCGCTGTACAGATCTGATCCCTCAATTCCGAGGCTTAGATATTTTCAAAACTTGATTTAAACTTCATATTTAGAAAGCTCTTCCGAAGTAGATAGAAATCGGTATAAAATTTGCGAAATTCCGACTTAAAAAGACCAAGTTATGGCCATTTTAAAACGGAACTTCGGAAATGACGCGAATTCCGATTTCACTAAGTTTCCTTAGAGTTTTAGTGTCCTAAGTTGATAGAATACTTATTAGGGTATTTTCTTAAATGAATAGGTGAACCCGTGGATGGTGACCATTTGCCTCCGGACTATTATTACTAGAAGAACGGAGAGTACCAATGCGGAGTGAGTTTTTCTTCCCAATTCATTTTTGTATGTGCTTGTAAAGTAGTGCACTAGAATGTAGGCCAATTGAATGGAATATGAATGATGGGGGTTAATGGGAAACTATATGATTGATGATGATGTGAGAACACAAATTAAGAATATCGAAACCGGTGATAAACTTTGATTGTATAGTTAGCTATGATGGATTGTTTGATAAATTGATTGATCGCCTAAGTAAATTGGCTTAATCAACTACTTGAGTTAATGATAAATTGACATGTGCATATCACAAGGGGATGGAGCATGAGCATTTGTAGGTTAGTCGTGAACCATAAACGACACGAATAATCGTAGGTTAGTCGTGAACCATAAACGACATCGAATAATTAGGTTAGTCGTGAACCATAAAACATCGAATAATCGTAGGTTAGTCGTGAACCATAAACGACATCGAATAATCGTAGGTTAGCCGTGATCCATAAACGGGATATTGTTAGTACCGCAGTATTCGTTAATCTGCTAACCCGGATGGAGGACGCAATTCCATCCACATATGATTTCCGGTTGGTCATATGTATGTTGAACTCATGTGTTTGATGCATACACTTGCTTGATTAATAACTTGATTGAATTGTTGTGGCATAAATGTTTTTGTGGGAGATTACACTCACTAAGCTAGTTAGCTTACGTCCCTACAGTCCATTCCTTTTGCAGCTTACACATTTATGGCTTAGGCGAAGAGACCCGGCTGAACAGTGTACCGAAGCTAGGAGTTTTCCCTAGAAGTTTTAATTTCTGTATTAGACTTCCATAGAAACTTCTAAGACTTGGATGACTGTAATGGACCGTTAAATATTCTTTTGCGGGGGAATGCCCCTTAGAATTTTGTAATATTTATTTATGTTCATGAATTATATCCTATTGCCCATGCATGCCAAATTAAGCTTTTATCTCCATTCGGACTTGTACTCTATTGTGTAAATGTACGCCTTACATCTACATGAGACTCTCGAAAGACTAAGGTGGTAATTCGGGAATCTTATATGGCATGTGGCGGACTGTTACGTTTAGGGTACCCTATGGGGCGTGACACACCCTATCTGGAAATGCAGATATGAACCCAAAATGAATAAGTAAAAGCGGTGACCTTGAGGACTGGGAATGAACTCCAGCACAGCAACAAAAGGAGAAAGAATATGAAGAATTAATGATGGAAGATAGGGTTACTAATGAGTTGAATAAAGAGATTGAACAAGAGAAAGCAAAGCAACTTATCCCACCAAAAGTTAAGGAATTTGTGCCTCCAATTCCTCATCCATCACGACTTAAGAACCAACACAAGTAAGATCACTATGCTAAAATTCTTGATCCTTTTAAACAATTGCATATTAACTTACCATTTGTTGAAGCTCTTGCGCAAATGTCTTGATATGCTAAGTTCCTAAAGGATCTCCTCTCAAACAAGAAGAAGCTAGAAGATATTTCTCATGTCACACTTGGTGAGAAGTGTTCCGCCATTCTCCAAAATAGAATTCCTAAAAAGCTAAAGGACCCAGGTAGCTTTACTATTCCATTGTCATTAGAGATGTGGATGTACAAAAAGCTTTGGCTGACCTAAGGGCCGGTATTAATTTAATGCCTTATAAATTATTTTAAAAAATAGGATTATGAGATCCTCTCTCCACACGCATGAGCTTACAATTAGCTTATAGATCTATTAAATATCCTATAGGAGGTATTGAGGATGTCTTAGTTAAAGTGGAGAACTTCATCTTCCCAGTAAATTTTGTTAGTTTAGACATGGACGAGGATGTTTGTTAGTATTTCTCTTTTGATGTTTTGATGATAACAAAAAGATTAAGTATTACTAATGAATTTTTGAGTATGCAGAAATCTCAAATTTAATGTGATAAGAGAAGTAAGAGTTTTCAAGAACTAAGCAAGAAGTTATGAAAATTTAAAGATAAATCAGAAAGTAGTTCAGAGACAAAATAGAAAGACAAAAGTATTCAGAAGGTAACTCAGAAGGTAAACTGGGAACAAGAACAGGATTCGTACAAAAAGATCACAGTTCGAATCTTTCAAAATTATTTTATTATTTTGAAGACCCAGCTCCAAAGTTGAGTGTATTTGGGTAATACATTCAAATGTTCCACAAAGTTGGTTATTATATCCAAGGGGATTCGATTTTTTTTAATCAACGTATAAAAACTCAAAAGCTCATGACAGAAAAATTAAATTAATCAAAGATCAGATTATGTCTGTTATTTATGGCTTGGGTTTATATTCAATGATATTACAGAATTCGTTTTGTTATCAAGTTTGACAGTCAGATCAAGAAGGAAAGATTCTATCCTATTCTTTTGGGATTTAGAAGATATTTCACGAGAAAGTCTATCTTCAAGACGGTCAAACAATGATATGGATAAACATCAACGTTATCAACAGCAAGATAAGATTTGGATAATCACAGAAGTATATCAAGCACAAAATCAGGAACTACTGGAGATTATCATCTATCCAATTGTTTTGAATTCGAATTCACTAACCGTTTTCAACCGAAGAAGAAGGAGAATTTTAAATTTAAATATCTCGAAGACATGAAGACAGAGTGTGGAAAAAGACGAGAATAATCAAAAGCCTTTGAGAATCTCTTGCAAAATTACTGTCATTCGAAATTTTCCTTGAGCTGAAATTTTAGAAACGTTTATTCTTTTGTTTCAAAGCATTGTATATCTTGAATGAGATTTGTGTAGAAGTGAGAGTTACATTTAGTCTCTGTAGATCAGTAAATAGCTTGAGTGAAGCTAGATAGGCTGAGCAGAGTGTTTGAAGTTCTTTGTTGAAGAACAAGCTTGTATTCTCATTTCTTTTGGAATAGTGGAACATACCGGTGTGGAATACCGGGTCCCCGGCTTGGAGCTGGAAGAGAGGATTGACGCTCGAGGCGGAACCTCTATAAATCGATCTTGCAATCTCTTTCTACCTTATCTTTTTAATTTCGTGCATATTTTATTGTTTATTCTTGCTGCATTATAAACTCAGAAGACCAGTCAGAGAGTAACTGGAAATTTAAGTTCTACTGAACATTGAACTCAGAAGATCAGTCAGAGAGTAACTGGGAGCAAAATAAATTTTTATTAACATATATTTTTTTAATTATTTGCAAACTTGATCTTGTCTGATATTATTCGAAATTTATCAATATATTTAAAATAGAGTTTTAGAAGCCATTTAATTTGAGTAACTAAGTAGAGTGAATTTGGTTGAATTTAAAAAGGTTAAATTTTATTAAATAACCAATTCACCCCCCTCTTGGTTATTTTTCGGGACCAACAATTGGTATCAGAGCGGTTCTCTTTTGATTAATTGAGTGATCTTTGAAAATGGCTGATAACAACATTGCAATGAACAAGGCTCCTTTCTTTGATGGCACGAATTTTGCATATTGGAAAATGCGGATGTCCACATACATTAAAGCTAACGACTTTGACTCTTGGCAGGTTATCTCACATGGTGATCATACTGTAACGATTTCTGATGATGAAGTGTTGACTCTACCAGAGAAGAGGCTGATTGAGACAAATTCCAAGGCTAAGAATCTCTTACTCATGACTATTGCATCATCTGAATTTTATGTGATATCATGTTGTGAAACTGCAAAAGAAATATGGGACACTTTATGCATGACATATGAAGGAACTGAAACTATAAAAGATACTAAGATTAATGCATTACTTCAGAAATATGAGCTTTTTAAGTTCAAATCTAATGAGAAAATAAAGGATGCATTTGATAGATTCACTGCCATATCTAATGAACTGACATCACTTGGTAAGAAAATCCCTGAACCAGATTTGGTGAGGAAAATACTCAGAATTCTTCCTAGAACGTGGGATGCGAAAAAGACGCTATTGAGGAGGCTCAAGACTTGAAGAGATTGACTCTTAGTCAGCTGAAAGAAAAACTCATGGCATATGAATCTCACTTGGACACCACGGAAGAAGCTGAAACAAGCAGAAAGCCATAGCTTTCAAAGCTAAGAAAGTCAGTGAAGCAGAAACCGAAGATGATGATGACAGTGATGATGAAGACATTACTTTGCTGGCACGAAGGCTCAATAAAATGCTCAGGAATAAAAGAGGTAAAAAGTTCAAATTTACTAAAAGAAAAACTTACAAAGGTGATGCAGGTGAACTATATAGAGAAAAAGAACAAAGAAAAGAGAAGAAGGAAATCATTTGCTATGAATGTAAGAAGCCAGGACATATAAAGTATGAATGTCCATCTCTCATTGAAAAAATGAAGAAGTTCAAAAAGAAGAACAAAGCGATGATGGCAACCTGGAGCGACTTGGATGAGTCAGAAGCTGATCAGAAGCTGCAAGTGAAGATGAAGAAGAAGCCAACTTGTGTTTAATGGCAGCATCCGAGGTAAACTCTGAGTCTGATGCTGATATAACGGATAGTGAGATGTATGTAGAAATGAACAAATTGTTAAAGGCTCTCAAAAAGGCTAATGTAAGAATATCTAAGTTAGACATTGAAAATAAGGCTTTAAAAAATGAGAAAGATGTCTTGAAACAAACAAACAAATTGATTATTGATGAAAATGACATTCTGAAAATTGACAATGAAAAATTGCATGAAAATTCTGGTAATCTAAGAAAAGAAAATGGTGTTTTGAAGGATGAAATTAAAGATCTAAAAGTAAGATTTGAAGATCTGTCAAAAACCATTACAAGCACCTTCAATAAGTTTGATGAGAGTGATAAAAAATTAAATATGCTACTTTCTAGTCAAAGAATTGGAAACAATAAATATGGACTTGGATATGAAATTGGAAGTAGTTCTAACCATATGAAAAAGACTGTATTTGTGAAAGCAAAGGAAGTTGCATGTAATCAACAACCTGTTATCAGAAGGGAAACAATGAATAGACCCATAAACAATAATAACAGAAGGTACCTCAGAGTGTGCCCTGAACAAAGATATCAAGTCAGAGGCAACCTCAGAAGGTCCAGTCAGCGATACACTCCAAGGTATCCTAGACAAAATAGATGGAACCAGGTAAATGCAAGATATAATTAAGACCTACCTATACTTGTTTCTTCTGCAATAAAGTAGGACACATTGAAAAGTATTGCTTTTATAAAAAGAACAAGCTCAATTCGAATCAAGTAAATAATAAGGAGAAAATGAGCTTATCTTATCAAGGACCCAAGCTTGTCTGGGTTCCTAAAAGGGTTTGATAGCCTTTTATGATTAATTGCAGGAACAAGGAGCAAAAATAAAAGGAACTTGGTACCTAGACAGTGGGTGCTCAAGTCATATGACAGGTGATGTTTCCTTGTTTACAAATTTAGTATGGAAAGAAAATGGTTATGTAAGATTTGGAGATAATAATAGAGGTAAGATTATAGCCACAGGTATGATTGGTTATCCACCACATGCTATAGAAAATGTTTCACTTGTAAAAGGACTAAAACATAATTTGCTAAGCATAAGTCAATTATGTGACAAGGATATAAAATGATTTTTGAGAAAAGTAAATGCTATGCATATGATGATAAAGGTATTAAAATGTTTGAAGGATTTAGAAAGAAAAATATTTATCTAATTAAACCATCTGATATGGATATTGAGTGTTGTTTTCTTTCTATATCTGATAATGTGCATTTATGGCATAAAAGACTTGGACATGTAAATTTTTATCAACTCGAAAAGTTATCCAAAAAGAATCTTGTTGCTGGATTACCAAAAATGATTTTTAAACAAGATATTAAATGTGATACATGTCTTAAAAATAAAATGGTATCAGCTCCTCATAAAAGTAAAAATGTAATATCTACCAAAAGACCTTTAGAATTGTTACATATGGATCTCTTTGGTCCAACAAGAGTTTCAAGTATTGGAGGAAGCAAATATGGACTTGTTATAGTTGATGACTTCTCAAGACACTTGGGTACTGTTTTTGAAAAGTAAGACCGATACTTTTGATGCCTTTCAAATTTTTGCAAAACAAATTCAAAATGAAAAAGGTTTTTCAATTATATCTATAAGATCAGATCATGGTACAGAATTTGATAATGCTCAATTTATTTCCTTTTGTGATGAATTTGGTATAAGTCATAATTTCTCTGCTCCTTACACACCACAACAAAATGGTGTTGTTGAAAGAAAAAATAGAATAATACAAGATGACACGTTCAATGCTTAATGAAAGCGGTGTTGCAAAGAATTTATGGGCTGAAGCTGCTGCAACAGCATGTTATATCATAAATAGAGTTTATATTAGACCTTTCACATCAAAAACAGCATATGAAATTTTTCGAGGAAGAAAACCAAATGTTTCTTATTTTCATGTGTTTGGTGCAAATGCTTTGTGAAAAAGAACATTCATAATCTTGGTAAATTTGATGAACGTTCCGATGAAGCAATATTTTTAGGATATTCATTGAATAGTAAAGCATATCGGATTTTCAATAAAACATCTAAAGTTATTGAAGAATCAATAAATGTGCGTTTTGTTGAAGAAATTAAAAATGATTGTGATGATGATAATACAACTGTGTTTTTGAAAAATGCTACTAATGATGCTACTGTATCAGAATCACCCAAAGAAAAATCACCTAAAGAAGCAACGATACCAGATTACTCAGAAGCTAGATCAGAAGGTCAAACAGAAGGTAATACAGATGCTAGTGCTAATACACCAGATAACTCGAATGCTTGGAGATATAGAACGGCACATCCACCTGAATTAATCATTGGTAAAATAGATACTGGTGTTAGAACTAGATCAAAACTAAAAGATTTTGAAAGTCACTTTGCTTTATTATCAGAAATTGAACCAAATTGTGTTGAATCTGCTTTGATTGATGCTAATTGGATAAATGCCATGCAAGATGAATTGAATCAATTTCAAAGAAATAATGTATGGGATTTAGTGCCTAGACCTTTAAATAAATCTATTATAGGTACTAAATGGGTATTTAAAAATAAATTAGATGAAAATGGCAAAATAGTAAGAAACAAAGCTAGACTTGTAGCAAAAGGTTATTCTCAAGAAGAAGGAATAGATTATGATGAAACTTATGCACCTGTTGCTAGGTTAGAAGCCATACGTTTGCTACTTGCTTATGCATGTTTTAAGAATTTTAATTTATTCCAAATGGATGTAAAGAGTGCATTTTTAAATGGTTATATTAAAGAGGAAGTGTATGTTGAGCAACCACCAGGATTTGAAGATCCTTTCAAGCCTGAATATGTATATAAATTAAGAAAAGCTTTATATGGACTCAAACAAGCCCCAAGGGCATGGTATGAGAGACTTAGTGATTTTCTCATCACAAGTGGATTTCAAAGAGGTAATGTTGATACAACCTTATTTTTGAAACATTATAATGAAGATATATTGATTGTACAAATTTATGTTGATGATATAATTTTTGGATCTACTAATGAGAAATATTGTCAAGATTTTGCAAAGCTTATGCAGGCTGAATTTGAAATGTCTATGATGGGAGAATTGAATTTCTTCTTGGGTCTACAAATCAAACAAACTAAAGAAGGAATCTTTCTTCATCAAGAGAAATATACAAGGCAAATTCTGAAAAAGTTTGGTTATGAAAACAACAAACAAGTGACTACACCAATGAGTACTTCAATCAGGTTAGATGCTGACTCAGAAGGTAAGAAAATCAATGAAAAACTTTATAGAAGCCTTATTGGATCTTTGTTATATCTTACTGCTTCAAGGCCAGATATTTTGCTTGCTGTGTGTATATGTGCTAGATTCCAAAGTAATCCAACTGAAAATCATCTAAAAGCTGTTAAAAGGATATTCAAATATATTGCATGTACTGCAAAATTAGGAATTTGGTATCCAAAGAATCAAAATTTTGAATTGATTGGTTTTTCTGATGCTGATTATGCTGGTTGTAAAATAGATAGAAAAAGTACATCTGGAACTTGCCAATTTTTAGGAGATAAATTGATTTCATGGTCTTCAAAGAAACAAAACTCAGTTGCTTTATCTACAGCAGAAGCTGAATACGTATCTCTTGGAAATTGTTGTGCTCAAGTTCTTTGGATTAAACAACAAATGCAAGACTATGGTGTTGAAAATAAATTTATTTCGATTAAATGTGATAATACAAGTGCAATTAATTTGACAAAGAATCCAGTTCATCATTCACGATCAAAACACATTGAAATTAGACATCATTTTATACGAGATCATGTAGTTAATGGAAATGTGTGTATTGATTTTGTTCCAACTGAAAATCAACTTGCAGATATATTTACTAAACCCCTTGATAAAACCAGATTTGAATTTTTGAGAAATGAGATTGGAATGTGCTATCCTTTTTAATATTTTATTCATATGTTTTTCTTTAAAAAAATATATATATATAATAAGAATAGTAAATAAATTAATAAATTCTGTGTTTGCGATTTTGAATTCAAAAGATTATGGAAAACGTGCAAGACAAGTGAATCATTAATCACGTCTCCATTTTCCCACGCATTTCAAACGGCCAAGGACGTGACTCTTCCATTTCCCTGTGCTGCTGCTATTCGTCATCCAACGTTCCTTCTTTTTCTAAACAAACTTCAAAATTTCTCTCATTTCGCGCTCTCCTTTGCTCTTCCAAACCCTAACATGGCACCACGAAAATCATCAAGACTAGCCTCAAAAGGTCCTAAAGGGAAAGTTGTTAAAGGAACGATAGAGATTCGTGATGAATCTTCTGATTCAACACGAACACTCTCTGAACTTCAAGAAGGTAGAGAGAGAACGAAAAAGAAAATGAATCTGTCGAAGTTGACAAACAACCCCTGAGACAGAGCAAGAAGAAAAGGAAAAAGATTCGTCTTCTTATGAATCTTTAGATGTTACTACCCCAGAATCTGAAGGAAAGACTAAGGAGGGTTCAAACCCTAAACCAGACGGTGACTCAGAAAGTTCTAAGGAAGAAATATCTAAGTCACCGCAAAAGAAAGAGAGTTCGAAAAAGAGGAAACTGTCTTCAAGATCCCCAAAGAAAATGTCAGAAGCAAAAAAGAAGAAGACAGGAAGTTCTTCTAAGAAAAGGTATGGGAATATCAAGATTCTTGATAATTCGTTCATAGATTTTTCTTTCTTTAAGAAAAATGGGTTCTATTGGAACCATTGGCTCGATAATATAGGATGTAGAAATCTGTGTAATTTGTCTAGTGAAGTTGCTGGAGAAGTTATCAAGGAATTTTATGATAACTTGACATTGTTGGATGGACTGAAGTTGAAGTCTGAAATAGCTGGGCAAAAAGTTAAGATAACTAGGAAAGATCTTATTTCATGTTTTGATATGAAAGATGAAAGATGATGACTTCTTTGTATCCATTAAGAAAAATGATCTGTTTCGTGCAATAAATGATGGAGTGGGAACATATTCTGAAAAAGATGTGTTTAATACTGAGTTTAGCTTGTTGATAAGGCTGCTACACAAGATAGTTGTAGACTGTTTGCTTCCAAAGAATGGTAGTTCTACTACGATTAATAAAACCGAAGCTATTGTCATTCTGGCAATAAAAAGAAATTTAAAGCTTGATCTACCATCTTTGATTCTGAAGCATCTGTGGAAAACTAAGTTTAATATGCCTTATGGAAGCATGTTGATGAAGTTGCTGAGGTTTAAGAAAGTAAAGCTGCCAGAAATGCTAAGTTTCCTCAAATCTGAAAAGAATTGGGGAAATGTGCTTATGAGAATGAATATAATGTTAAGCACAAATTCTGGTTTGCTAAGGATGGAGCTTGGTATGTTCATCCTAAGTTCAGCAAAAGAATTTTTGATTGGGAGAAAATTAAGTCTGCAGTTGAGGGGGAGCACTTACTAAGAGCAGACAGTGGCTCAGAAGGTGATACCCAAAAGAAGGATAAGAAGAAACCTCCAATGCGAAGAGCAGGAAAGGAGGTTATGAAGGAAAAGAAAAGGAAGAAACCTGCAATCATGACTGGAGGGAAGTTTGAAATTAAGGAAGGAGAAGGAAAACATCTGGACACTGACTCAGATAGTGACTCAGAGGGCATCTCTGTTAAGGGTCCAGGAGAAACATCAAAATCAAGTTTTAAGAAAGCTATTCTTGATCTGATGGAGAAAAGATTTACAGAAATGAAGGCTGAAGTAGAACACATGTTCGAGGACATGTTTACAGATCCTACTCATGGCTCTGTTTCATCTCCACCTCCGCAACATGATTCTGTCCTTCTCCACCAGTTTTGAAGCTGACATGGATGTTGATCCTCCTGAGAAGTCTGAAGCTTCACATCCTGACAAGGAAGTTTCACCACCTCCACCGACAGTGGAACCAGATGTTCAATCATTTCAGTTGATTCCTTCTCTCAACCCTCTTCAACATCCGAACCACAAAACTCCTCAAATCATTCTTTCTGATGTTCTGATAGAGTATCTGCAATCATTCAATCCAGCATTTAATTCTCCTCCACCTCCTGAAAGCTCAACTCTTCCTATCGTTAGTATTCTGGACGGAAGAAGACCACAGCTAGGAAGTCAGTCAAGCCCAAAAAGAAGCGCTAATTTTTTTTCTGCTTTTATAGTCTGTTATGTTTTTTTTTCAGAACTCAGTTGTTATGATCCTTTAATTCCAATGCATTTCTTTCAGACTATTTGCTATTATGGTATTTATTCTCATTGCTGATAACAAAAAGGGGAGAAGATATTAAACAAAGATAAATCATGCAAAATAATGATTGATGAATTTATGTGCGATGCAAGTTTTGTGCAGGTTATATAATGTTAGCAATTTATATAACTCGTATTTTAATTACTGAATTATCCTGAAATTATGATCACGAAATTATGCAAATGAGATTATGCAGATTATGCAAATGAATGGAGTTATCTTGAAAATATTTTTGTTTTAAATAGATGGGTTTTGTTATCATCAAAAAGGGGAGAAGTTAGTATTTCTCTTTTGATGTTTTGATGATAACAAAAAGATTAAGTATTACTAATGATTTTTGAGTATGCAAAAATCTCAAATTTAATGTGATAAGAGAAGTAAGAGTTTTCAAGAACTAAGCAAGAAGTTATGAAAATTTAAAGATAAATCAGAAAGTAGTTCATAGACAAAATAGAAAGACAAAAGTATTCAGAAGGTAACTCAGAAGGTAAACTGGGAACAAGAACAGGATTCGTACAAAAAGATCACAGTTCGAATCTTTCAAATTTTATTATATTTTGAAGACCCAGCTCCAAAGTTGAGTGTATTTTGGTAATACATTCAAATGTTCCACAAAGTTGGTTATTATATCCAAGGGGATTCGAATTTTGTTTTAATCAACGAATAAAAACTCAAGAGCTCATGACATAAAATTAAATTAGTCAAAGATCATTATGCCTGATATTTATGGCTTGGGTTTATATTCAATGATATTACAGAATTCGTTTTGTTATCAAGTTTGACAGTCAGTTCAAGAGGAAAGATTCTATCCTATTCTTTTGGGATTTAGAAGATATTTCACGAGAAAGTCTATCTTCAAGACGGTCAAAACAATGATATGGATAAACATCAACGTTATCAACAGCAAGATAAGATTTGGATAATCACAGAAGTATATCAAGCACAAAATCAGGAACTACTGGAGATTTTCATCTATCCAAGTGTTTTGAATTCGAATTCACTAACCGTTTTTCAACCGAAGAAGGAGATTTTTTTTATTTAAATATCTCGAAGACATGAAGACAGAGTGTGAAAGAAAAAAGACGAGAATAATCAAAAGCCTTTGAGAATCTCTACTGTCATTCGGAATTTTCCTTGAGCTGAAATTTTAGAAACGTTTATTCTTTTGTTTCAAATCATTGTATATCTTGAATGAGATTTGTGTAGAAGTGAGAGTTACATTTAGTCTCTGTAGATCAGTAAATAGCTTGAGTGAAGCTAGATAGGCTGAGCAGAGTGTTTGAAGTTCTTTGTTGAAGAACAAGCTTGTATTCTCATTTCTTTTGGATATAGTGGAACATATCGGTGTGGAATACCGGGTCCCCGGCTTGGAGCTGGAAGAGAGGATTGACGCTTGAGGCGGAACCTCTATAAATCGATCTTGCAATCTCTTCTCTACCTTATCTTTTAAATTTCATGCATATTTTATTGTTTATTCTTGCTGCATTATAAACTCAGAAGACCAGTCAGAGAGTAACTGGAAATTTAAGTTCTACTGAACATTGAACTCAGAAGATCAGTCAGAGAGTAACTGGGAGCAAAATAAATTTTTATTGACATATATTTTTTTTAAATTATTTGCGAACATTGATCTTGTCTGATATTATTCGAAATTTATCAATATATTTAAAATAGAGTTTTAGAAGCCATTTAATTTGAGTAACTAAGTAGAGTGAATTTGGTTGAATTTTAAAAAGGTTAAATTTTATTAAAATAACCAATTCACCCCCCTCTTGGTTATCTTTTTGGGACCAACAATGTTGGTGTTCCCTTAATATCAGGGTGACCTTTTTTAGCAATTGTTAGGGCTATAATAGATGTAGCGGATGGGAAATTAATCCTTAGAGTTAGTGAAGAGAATGTCATAGTAAATATACCTATTGCTATGAAGAATTCAATGAGCCATGATGATTCATATTTTTCTATGGATTTAACTAATTGTACTATCGAAGCTTGCCTATTAGAATTGTTGTGTAAGGACCCTCTTGAAGTAACTTTGAATATTGATGATAAAGATGACATAAGCAATTCTAAAAATTTGCAATTAGTATAACAACTCAATGATTAAAAACAAGTACTTAATTAAGATGGATTTCTAAAAATCAACAAGGATGATATGATAATTTCTAAACCATCTATTAGAGATCCAACACTCTTAAAACTAAAACCTTTGCCTCATTATTTGGAATATGCATTTTTAGATAATGATTCCAAATTGCCTGTGATTATTTCTGCTAATTTAATGAAAAAAAAAAAAACAAAAAGTTGAATTATTGGGAGTTCTTAGAAAGCATAAGCAAGCAATTGCTTAGAAATTAGCTAATATTAAGGGGATCAATCTTTCCTTTTGTTCACATAAAATTAGATTAGATGAAGGTGCAAACCAGTTGTACAACCCTAAAGAAGACTTAATCCCAATATGAGAGAAGTTGTCAAAAAGAAAGTGATAAAATTGTTGGATGCGGGTATAATCTATCCTATATCGAATAGACCACGGGTGAGTTCGATACAGGTGGTACCTAAAAAAGGAGGAATGATAGTAGTTCTTAATCAGAAAAATGAATTAATTCCTATGAGAACGGTCATGGGATGGAGAGTTTGTATTGATTATAGGAAGCTTAATTCCGCTACTATAAAAGACCATTTCCCTCTTTCCTTTATTGACTAAACTAAAAGATTAGTAGGGCATCTTTATTATTGTTTCTTAGATGGTATTTAAGGTTATTTCCAAATCCCGATAGTACCCGAGGATAAGGAGAAAACTACTTTTACATGTCCTTTTTGGTACTTTTGCCTACAGGAGAATTCCATTTGGATTGTATAATGCTCCAGCCAAATTTCAACATTGTATGCTTAATTTATTTCATGGATTAATAGAGGATAGAATGGAGGTTTTTGTGGATGATATTTCAATTTTTGGTGATTCTTTTGATTTGTGCTTAAAGAATTTTAAAAAATGCTTAAAAATGTGAAGAAACCAATCTTGTGCTCAATTAGGAAAAGTGCGATTTCATTGTACAAGAGTGGATAGTACTTGGCCACAAGATATGTCATAAGGGAATAGAAGTCGACTCAACTAAGATAGAGACCATTTCTAAGATGCCATCTCCCTTCTCAGCTAAGGCTATTAGAAGTTTCCTAGGACATGCTGATTTCTACAAAAGAATTATAAAAGATTTTTCAAAAATAACAAGCATCTTACACATTTGCCTGAAAGGATGTTATTTTTTAGTTTAATGATGAATGTGTTAAGGCTTTCAACTTCTTAAAAACTAAAATTAACTAATGTCGTAATAATGGTGGCACCAGATACTTACACTTTGAACTAATGTGTGATGCTAGTGATTATGTCATAGGTGTTGTGTTAGGACAAGGGAGAGAAAAGCATTTCCAATTGATTTATTATAATAGTAAAACTCTAAATGAAGCACAAGAGAATTATACTTTAACCGAAAAAGAGTTCCAAGTAGTAGTCTTTTGTAAGCCTCTAGTTTTTCCATGTTTAAGTTTAAGGAATAAATTTAAATTCAATTACGTTTGAATATATAATTTTGAATGAATGCTTTAATTACAAGGTTTAAGTGTAATAATGTGCTTGCTATGAGATAAATAAGTATAAGGATTCAAAATTTTCATTTAAATCCTCTTAAAGTTGCATATTAATTTAGTTGCTTTCAAATTTGTCATTAACTAAGTCTTTAGAGAATAAAAGTTTCAAGTAGCTCATTTCAAGTTGTTTATAAATTATTTTTACTTTCAAACTTCTTTAGAAAATTAGATTTCTATAAATTAATCTCTAATTTATAAGAAATTTTGAATATAGATTTTTATGGGAGAAATTTTATTTAAATAAAAATTACAAACTAATTTGATCAAATGTTCTAAAGATTTCAAACTATTGATTTTTGATGCATTAAACCCAAGCTTAATTCATTTTTCGTGCATAAAACAAGCCTGTCCACATAGGAGCCATACACATGCAAATTCATCATAGATTTTACATGCCTCATGTCACGGCCCAAAAGGTACTATAAACTCGACAGTCCGCCACACTCAATATTGAAACTAGCAGACTATCGCGTTTAAGGTACTCTTTGGGGCATGATAGTTTAAGTTGGTATCAGAGCATGGTTAAAAAGATCATAATCATAACAATAGGAATAGACTTAAGAAGTAATAAGTAGAACCAAATTAGAAAAGTTAGTAAATAAGTTTGCTAATCTTCTTTTCCTTTCATTGCTTGGATAGATTACCCTAGGAGAAGCGCTTTTGGTAACTCAGCAATTCCATAAGAGATCTGATGAGACCTTTACCAACTATCGTCTAAGATTAAGAGTACCATGCGTGGAGTTTGCCTTGGCGGGAAGACCCAAGTCGATTAAGGAAATGTTCGCTCTATGGAAAAGGGTACAAAGGAACAAAGAATGGAAAAGAGTTGTTCAAATAATAAGATATTGTCCCATACGAAGGAACAGATGGTTCGAGTTAGAAGTTATTTACGCCACTGAAAGAGTCATAATGCACGCATATGGACACACCATGTTACAGGAGGCTACGTTCGTGTTGAAAAAGGAGGGAGAGCTGACTTTTCCAGATTTTCAAATGTGGAACCCGATTGGACCTTTGTACATGTATGCTCATGATAAGTTAAGAGATTACAATGACTGGTGCAGAGCCGATTTTGAGGATGCTTTCTACTGGCAAGGAGTGTACCAAAACATCCTCGAAGGACTAAGGAATATGTCAACCCAATCACCTCCTAGAACCGGAATCCAACTCGCCAATGACGAGATATTGGTAGATGTTGTCATGGGTGAGGCTGGAAATGAGGAACCCGAAGAAGAGGAGGAAGCCGAAGAAGAAGAAGAGGATTCGGAGGAAGACCCGAAGGAAGAACCAATACAAGAGCCAGTGGGGAGAATCCTGATATACTAGGGACAAAGGAGGAACCCGAGCAAGAACGGGACAAAGAAAACTTCGACGTGACCTGAGTAGCAGCAATATGGGCTGAAGGAGAGAGCATCTACCCAGGAAACATTGAGGAAAGACTAGCTCAGTTAGCTGCTATGATTCGAGAAGCCACTGCATCAAGAAATGAGGATTTGACGAATCTTCCTATAATAAGGAGTACTAAGCCAAACCCTGAAGCTTTGGACTCTCAGATATGGAAAGATATATATGTGGATAATGAGCACCCAACCGGCAGGAGAGGCGCATCACGGGAATCCACCCCTCACCAATCCAATGAAGAAGGAACCCAACAAGACCATGTGATGACCCTTGAAAGTGATGACAATGATGAAATGTCGGAACAAGTAAGGGCTCTTAAGAAGAAGAAGAAGGAACATAAAAAGGTATTCGGGACTGTAAACCCCGGTTTTTCTAGTAATCAAGTGAACGTCGAAAACCGGAAACCAAAACCCTAAACCGGATTAGTTTAAGCCTGATGAGAGAAACCTAGGAACTTTAGATCTGACTTTCGTTTGGTTTCATATTAAAAGAAATTTTATAAAATAATTTAATATGGAATATTGTTTTAAAGTATATTTCAAACTATAAAAAGTTCTGATTTCGATAAATTTTCCATTCCGGGCCTTCCTGAGCCCCATTACGAAAAAGCAAGCCCCGGAACTAAAAATTCAGAAAAATATTCTAGAATGCTCTTTAGAACCGAAATTTTATAAGGATTTCAAAAATATAAGTTTTATAATTTTTTGGGTTACAAAAATTACAGTTATAGCCTTTTTCTCGTATTTTCTTTACTACCGGTAAAGTAAATGTCTTGTCTACTATTTATTACTATTCACAAGTACAACCTACTACACACACAACCCATACCCTAGTCTTACATCCTTAAAAACACTCATTATATTTTATTTTCCAAGAAATTTTTGTCTCTTAAACAAATTATCATATTTAATACATTTTATTACATAAAATACAAAATATAACAATTTCAACTCTCCCTCTCTCTCACTCAAAGGGTGGCCGGTGAAACACAACCAAACCCTCCCCTCCTCCTCCCCCCCCTCCCCCCCCCCAAACAAATTTTGGCTCAATTTGTTTTATTTTACTTCTTTTATAATATAACAAACCCTAATTTCACTTAATATAAATAATCTCTTTCTTTTCTCTCTCCTTCATTTACTACTTTTGTTTCAAAAAACTCACAAAACTCTCTCTATTTTCCCCTCTAGTGCCGTGAGCCACCACCACCACACACACACATAACAAGCTTTCATTTCTTCACTTGAATCAACCTTAGGTGATGAATCCTAAGTTTTTCTACCCTTTAATCTTGTAATGGCAAGAATATTCATGAGTATTTTTACTTTAAGTCCCTATGAGCATTTGCTAGGGATAAGAAAATGCTAATATATGAACATCAAGCCATCACAAGAGTAGATCTTGTGTTTGAATGAGTTTTTGTTGAGATATTGTCATGCTCATGCATATAAAAGTAGAGATCTTGTATAAAAATATATGTTCATGCTTTTAAACTCCTTTTCATGCATTATAAGTAGTAGATCTAGCATTTAGATACTCATGTTATACTTGACATTCATGTTCTCATAAATATTTTATGTCTTCATGCATTAATGCTCATAAAGGCTTTGTATTATATATAAAAATGTGGTAGTTAGTAGATCTTTAAGTAGATAAGAGAAAAGACTTAAAAAAAGGAAAAGCTTTTGTTGGAAATATTCAAAGAAAAATTCGTATGACTTCAATGCTACATTTTAAAAACCTTATATCAACTCTAAAACTCATGTTTTATGTGAAAAATAGAGGTTATAGGTAATAGATATCATTAAGTAATGATTTTTATAAGTTGAAATGAGTTTTGATGAGATTAATGTGTAAAACAAAGAGTAGAAACAAGATAGAAAATTTTGAGTTATTAGTCAACTTGTGAAATTCGTAACTTTGGATGATGACCATGAAAACACCTATTATGCAAGCTCAAAATAAAAGTTTTATGTATTAATGAAGTCCTTAAGTAGTAGGTATAATAAAGTCTTAAATTTTAATGCATTAAACAAGTTTTTCCCAAGGAATCATTCAAAAATTAGATTTCTAAAAATTCGGATTTTTGAGTAAATCCTATTTGAAAACATATTTGCAAAGTATAAAATGCAAATTTTTATGTAAAAATGAAGGTCTTAGGTAGTATATGTTATGAAGACTCAATTTTAACCAAGATAACTAGAAATTTCTAAGAATTAATCTCAAAACACAAGTGAGTTGTCAAAGTTAGGAAAATAAATTTCTCAATAATAGTTATCGTTGAAGTCTTACAAAATAAAGAGTTCTAAAATTTTATTTTAGTAAAAATCATCAAGATCATGCATACATTAAACTCATCACATGTCATTCATGTTAGGAAATCATTAACATTGCATATATAATTGATTTGCCAAGTAGAAACATTTCAACCATTTACAAAACTATTTTTTTTGGAATTGGAAACCATTACTGACCAGAACTGATCCTTTTATTTCATGACCCAAATGTTTTCAAAACTTGAAAATAATATTAGAATTAGATAGATCTTTTGAAGTAGATAGAGATCGACATATAATTAGCGAAATTCCGAGTTAAAATGACCAAGTTATGGCTGTTTTAAGTTGGAACTTCTGCAAATAGCGAGAATTACAATTTTGTTAAGTTTTGATATATAGTTTGGATTAGTTAAGTAATGAAATACTTATTAGGGTATTTCTTCCTTTTTAGGTGATCCCGAAACCGATGAATCTTTACCATCGGACTACTAATACTAAAATACTGGCGAACCATGGCCGAGTGAGTACCACTTCCGATTTCAATTATTGTTTGTGATTGTAATGGTAGTTGCACGATACTTGGCAAAGATAAAATGATATGTATGATGGGAATGGATGGGAATTATATATGATTGTTGTTGATATGAGAAATCGAATATAAGAATATTGAAGCCGGGTGATTAACCATTGCTTGTATAGATGGATTAGGATTGATTTCTGCAATTATTGATTGATCACCTGAAAAATTGGCATAACTGAATATTCAAAATTGAAAATAAATATGAACTCATTCATATCATGATGGGGATGGAGCATTAGCATTTGTTGGTTTTCTATGATTCTAAACGTTGTAAAAGTTGGTTAATCGTGATCCATAAAACAAATTTATAAGTTGGTTGACTATGAGCCTAAACGGCGTCGTACCGTAGGATTCGTTAATCTGCTAACCCAGGATGGAGGGCGCAAGTCCATTCACATATGATTTCCAGCTGGTCATATGTTTGTTGAATTCACGTGTTTGATGCATATCACTTGTCTGATTAATCACTTGTTTGATTGATGTGTTATAATTGTGATCATGGAAGTTTTTATTCACACAGCTAGTGTAGCTTACGCCCCTATAGTTTCTATTTATTGCAGCATAAGTTCATATGGCTTAGGCCGAGACTAGCTACAGCTCAGGTACAAGAGCTAGGCGTTTCCTCTAAAAGTTGTATTCAGATTTGATTAGAATTTCGTAGGAAACCAAGGGACTCTGGATGACTGTAATGGATCTTTAAATATTCTTTTGCAGGGGAATGCCCCTTAGACTTTGTAACTAATTACTTATGTGTTTTGATTTATTATTTATTGCTATTGAATGCTGAGTTAAACTCCTTAACTGCATTGAGTCGAGTATTCTATTGTCATAAAGGGATGCCTTATATCTATACAAGACTCCCGAAGGACTTAGGTAGTAATTCGAGAGTCTTATATGGCATGTGGCGGATTGTTACGTTTAGGATACCCCTATGGGGCGTGGCGGGGACCATTCATAAGCATTTAGTAAAGAGGATCATCAAGCCATAATCCAGGTGATGCAACATCCACATAGGCTAAAGGAGGAAGAAAGGAAGAAGGGCAAAAGCTAGGATGAAATCGAGCACCCCCATAAGTCCAATGATAGATTTTGTAATCAAGACCTAGGCTATTAGGTCGCATAGTCTAGCTTTTGTTGGAAAGTGTTGTGTTGTGTTTTCCTTATCGATTGTTGCATTTTAGACTTTAATCTTTTATTTCCTTTGTAAGGGTGTTGAACCCGCTATCTATTTTCTTTATTGAATGAAGTTATTCTTTTAAGAATTTCGATTTAGTGATTCTCTTGATTATTTCATGATTCTTTATTTCAAAGTTTTCACAGTTATGCATGTTAGTTCAATTTCCGTGATTTCCAGCAATATCCGCAAAAAACTTAATAAAAATATTGAAAGAAAACATTGAACTCATCTAACTAAAATCTAAACAATCGTGGAAGAAGAAAGAGGTGCCAAGGGCAGAGCGCATCAAACCAACTTGCAGCACAACCAGAAAATCCCCTGAATGTGGAGCATGAAGTAAATATGCAAGCAGCTTTTAACCAATTCATGCAAATGATGGAAGCCTATAGACAGAATAACCTGGCACTAGCATCGCTGCAACCCGAACCACATGCGTATGGAAGTACCCATTCCGGAAAATGTGCAATCGCACAACATACCTTTACCAGCACCATCCCTCACGCCATATAGAAACCTTTTACTTGAGTTCATCAAAAGTAATCGATACTTTCATGGACCTTTTGGAAAGTTAGAGGAAGCCGAAGATTAGTTAGCTTATATCAAGACATCTTTTGATGCTTATGAAGTACCACAATCTTTAAGGATCACCTTTGGTACCTACATGCTTCGCCTTAATGCTCAAATTTGGTGGGAATCCAAGAAGCCCTTGTTGATACCTCTAGTCACATTGGAAAAGTTTCGTCAAGAGTTTTTGGAGAACTACTTTCCCATAAGTCTTCGAGTGCAATAGAGTGCCGATTTCCTGCAAATTGCTTAAAGAGGAAGGACGGTGGAATAATATGAGACTGAGTTTAGCAGATTGCTCCAGTATGCACCTGACTCATACAAATACAGCGAGGAGTTGAAAAGATAAGTGTTCTTGAATGGATTGAACAAGGATCTATAATTTAAGCTAGTGGAATTTGACATAAGATCTTTTCGAGAGTTAATAGAAAGGCACGAATAGTTGAAAGAGTCAAGAAGGGGAAATGAAAAGGCTCGAAAGTGAAGCATCGAATTTCATAAGAAGGTTTCAAGAATAAATGAGATATAATCAACCGCCAAAGAAAATCAAGCTTACAATAACACCAGCAATGGAAATTTTACAAGAAGACCGATCATCTGTGGAAGTGCAAAGGGACGCATTACCTCAGAAGATGCCCACAGTTAAAAGAGAAGTGTCACTTTTGTGGAGACCCAAACCACAGAATGACAGGATGTCCAAAAAGGTCAATCAACACAAGTTATGTATGAAAACAAGTAGGGCACTTTGTAAAGGAATGTCCGCAAAAGAAACATGCTCATGATCGAACATTTGGAAATCTAAATCAAATAAAGACCAGAAATTGGAATGGAAACAAGAATTCGCCTGGAGCTACAATGCCCGAATTCCAAATTTACAATATGGAAGGTCAGTGGATATATGAAGAAATTGGCAAGGAGGATGGATGCGAGTTTTATGCCACGAAAGAAGAAGGATATCATCACAGCCTAGTTACAGGTTAGCCTTAACTCTAAGTTATCATGCTATTTGTTTGTAGTAGCTTTATATATGCTTAGATCTGTAGCAATAGAATTTCGATATCTATGTAGTTCAAAACGTCTAGACAAGAATTGAGCATTATACTAGATCTAGTTAGTAAAAGTGCATGTACCTAGCAAGACCTGCTTAAACCCTATTTGCTTATCACCCATCTAAGAAGAACAAGCACCACCTTCAGTAATCACGAAACGAATAATAAAGGAATATCATATCCTACCATAAGTGATCTAGATTAGTGAAGGAAGAGCAAATGCAAAGCAACCCTTAGTGTGTAATGATTAAAGTATGCCAATGATGTGATGGAGTAATGGAGAGAATGGAATGAGTCCATAGGAGATAGATGGAAGAAATGTTGCGCCTAAAAGGAATATGCCTTTGTAAGAAAATAAAGGCTAAGTTACACAATGTCGACATCTAAGGAGGGAAGAATACAGAAAAGATGACCGACGAGTCAACTCCGAGAAGGACGAAAGCAATAGAATGAAAATAGAAGATCAAATTAATGATTCGATCACTCGAGAATGATACCACAAAGAATGCCGAATTAGTTTGATAAAAGAAAGACAATTGGTGAAGTCATGTATTAGGAATAAATACCCTTTTATCAAGAACCTAAAAGATTCCTTTGATTGGACACAAGGAGTAAGCAATCTTTCTGATATTCATCAAGGACCTAAATGCCAAACAATCAAGAATAAAGTCGAAAGATGTATGAAGGACTAAATTTTCCAAACTTGTTAAGGAAATTACAAGTTTCAGTTTAATGAATATACCTGTCAATCTCAAAGAATGGATGAGTTAAGGATACAAAACTTGTTGGATGAGTATGTTCTTGAGTTTATGGAAAATACTCACACGTACCCAGAGATACTCGAGCAAACTAAGAGATATCCATGGATGATACTACCGATGCTAAAAGGACATAAGTCAAGTAAACTAATTGATCAATATGACTTTTGATTGAATTAGATTGGATTTCTTTCTTAAGCTATGAAGTATCATAGAAAAGCATTTCGGTAAACATGAGACAAGTGGTCGTAGGATGGAAATCATCAAGGATGGCAACCAAGTAAAGAATCTCTTAAGCTTAGCCGTTTGTTATGGGTAACCCATAAAAGGATTGTGTAGTTAAGATGTCAACCCAGATAACCTAAAGGGATAGAAACTTGTCAAGAACGAAGATTCGAGACCTACGTCAGATGCAAAAGTCTCATAGGATCATACCTTCAAAAGAAGTTAGGGACACAACGAGATAATTGGCTATAGTTCGGAAAAGGTTCTGGCATTGGCATTAGGTCATACCCCAAAAAGGATTAAAGTTATAGCCAAGGAAGGATAATGAAGTTGTCGCTCTATTCACTAGCTAGGAAGAGTTAACCAAAGGATTTGAGGAGCAAGTATTCATTGAACAAGATAAAGGAAACTAAGAATTCCAATTCAAATACGAAACCAAATCTAACAAGGATAAGGGTCTAGGAAGGGAGAAAAGTTGAAGTTTAATAAAGGAAAGATTGTGAGACAAGAAAATTGTGGAGAAAAGCTCACAATTCTAAGAGAATCTCATGAAACCTTTTAAGAACATAAGGGTAAATCGTTATTGCTTGACACAACATAAAGGACTTGGTTTGGACCCACATTCATTTATGAGAAAATAAGAAAAGCTCAAGATATGTAGCAAGGGACGAAAGAAACCAGATTGACCAAGAAAAGCAAAGGAAAACAAAAACGATGAGTTGATAAGTTCTACATCAAGAATCAAGTGTGCTTAGGGAATGGAAATTTCATGTTAAACAAGGACTCAAAGAAGACATAAAACCCATCGAATCCTTAAGGATTTCAGGGGGATGGAAATTGACTTGACATACAAAGTGGACTGTCAAGATCATCACAAAGTCTATGTTTCGGTAATACAGAAATCTGAAAAAAAAGCAAACAAATAGGAAGAAATTATCATTATGAGGAAGTTGCATGGGAAATTAAGAATTGAATCCAGATAAGATACCCGAGTTAATTGAAGAATCAAGGACGAATGCCATGTTTTGAGGGAAAAACTTTCTTTAAGGGGGGTAGGTTGTAAAGCCCTAGATTTTTCGATGGTTCTTAAGTTCAAACCCTAAAACCGAAAGTCAACCGGAAACCCTAGTCAACAAAAACCTATGCCAAAAACCCTAGAGTTTAGATTTGACAATCCCATGCTCTCAAGCCCTAAACAAAGAAATTGACTTAATGGCTTATAATAGTTTGTAATTATATAAGGAAGTATAAAAAATTAAATACGTTGATTTCTAGTGTCTTTTAGATCCGAATGTAATCAATTTTCGAAAACCGTGCTCGAGAACACCAGACAGTAAAAATATTCCATTTATACCAATAGCCTCATAATAATATGAGAAATACAAAAATATCAATTTCGTAATTTTTTGGTAACTAAAAATTACAGATATTACATTTATACGCGTATTTTCTTTACTAATGGTAACTTATTAGTTTTGTTTACTATTCATTGTATTTCTCTACTATTCATTACTATTCACCTATCTTTACTTTTTCCTACTACCTATATCCCTGTCTACTTATTTTTTTACCTTTCCAATACATCTTATATCAAATCATATCTTACGTATTAATTATTTTCTTACAAATATACAAACAAATCAACTTACTCTCCCTCTTTTCTTCCTTATGGCTAGCACAAATCTCCCCTCTCTCTCTCTCATTTATTTTCTTTTTCAATTATTTTATTACATCTAATTTTCACTCCAAAAATTCTACAAATACCCCCATTTCCTTTCACTTCTTTCACACCTTCATTTCATATAACAAAACTCTCCCGAAATCACTCCATAAATCCTCTCTCCAAACTTTCTCTCTACCAAAACTCTCTTAAACCAACTCTTCACAAAAATCATCCTCTATACACAAACCATCTACTACATACCATCAACCACATAAACCTGCATTCTTTATCTTCTTCTTACACCATAAACACTTTCGGTAAAACTCCTATCCTTATTTTATTTACTCATGTCATGCAACTAGCATGATCATGGTACTGTTTTGAAACTCATACGAGTAGTAAAAGCAATCACATGTTCATGTTTTGTTCTTGCACATGAAATTCTTATATTATTATCTTGTTATTATGTTTTTATATATGTTGTTATTAATATTGTTATTTTTATTACCTTGATGTTATTATGATTCTAACATAACTACATATGTATTATTATCTAGATATATATCTATATGTTTCTTAGAGCTTAAATGCTCACTAACTTCTACTAACTTGTTTCTATTATTATCATTGCTCCTACTATTGCTTTTCCTTTTCTTTTTCTTTTTCTCTTTTTGGGACTAGTCTATTCTTAGTCCCGAGATGTCTTGATGAAGATAAGGCTTCTAATACTTGATCGGGTTGCCTTGATGAAGCCAAGGCTCCCAATGCTTGACCGAAATACCTTGATGAAGCTAAAATTTTCAATACTTGATATATTATCTTGCTTATTATTAATTTGCTTCTTATATATTTTCATCATTTTTCATATTCTATGCTCATGTACATGCATCATTATAATGATCTTGTCTCAGGAAAAATTTGAAGTAGACTTTTTTGAATAAAGGAAAATGAAACTAAACTCTTTTAATATATAACCTTATCTATAAATCAAGATTTTGTTATCAAACACATAGGAAAATTATTTTTCAACTTCTTTCTAACTCACCAAGATTTTTCTTAAATAACAATGAAGATGATTTCACAAAAAATTAACAAACAAAATGAACTTTTCTTTAATAGTAAACCACATAAAGTTTATCAAAACTTAGCATAAATATTTTTCTTGATAAACAAATTTTTCATAAAAGTTTACTTGTAAGATTTAAACTAACTCCATAATAACAACCAAGAAAATAAAACTAGTTTTCAAAGTTAAGATAGAAATCAACCTCCTAATCTATAAACCCACATATAATAAAGAATTTCCAAGCACATAAATGATAAACTCATTTTCAAAAGAAATAAAAAGATTATAAGTATGGTGATTTCAAAAGCAATGATTTTATCAACAACTTAAAAAGAATAATTTCTTTCCAAGTAAAATTGGTAAAAGACTTAAAGAACCAAGTTTTGGAAATAAAAAATTTATATTTGAAGAAGTTAGAATATGAGAATATAAGGATAAAGACTTGTTTAAAACAAAACCACTTTTCTTTAAAAAGGAAATAATACAAGTTAAAAATCACCATAAGCTATCCATAGCATGATGAAAACTTTCAAAACTTACTTTTGCCACAAAAGCAAAAGTTTGTAAAAGATTAAAAGTTAAAAGGAAATTGTTTTGAGAAAGAAATTAGAAAACAAAATAAGGATATACTTGTTTACTATACTAAGGAAGTTATAAAATTTCTCCAAGATATTTAGAAGAGGGTTTGTTAAATTTGAGTTTCAACACCTTTAAAATGAATTGTTTTACGAAAAAAATAATCGTTGAGACAACACCATTAGAATCTTGCATATAATATGAATCTATATAAATACTTAAAGGATTTTTCAACTATATACATATCTATATTTTTGCCAAAAGAATTTTTTAATAAAATCGAGTTTGGAAATTGTTTTGCAAAAACTGAGAATTTTCGTTTCAGTTCTGTACCAAGGCTTTTGGAAATCCAAGTGACCTTTTATGTAGAAAATAACCTTAGAAATGGATAGATCTTTTCAAGTAGGTAGAAATCGGTATATTATATGTGAAGTTTCGAATTAAAATGAGTAAGTTATGGCTATTTAAGTTGGAACTTCCTTCTATGCGAATTTTGATGAACCTAATAACAATAGAATTACAAGTTGAGTAGAACTTCCAAGAAATACTTATTCTGAGTATTTCTTTTGTATAAGTGATGCGGAGTCCAAGTTACCCTACTTGGAGGACTATTTCGACTAAGGAACTCCTAATATGGCTGAGTGAGTTTATTTCTTACATATTTACACTTATGATTTTGCTTGTAAAATAGTGGCATTAGAACTAAGGAAAAGATAAAATAGAAAATGCATGTGCTTTGAATACTTGGTTGAAATTACGATTAAGTATATCAATGCATGAATTGTTTATAATAAATATTTGATCTAATATAAGATTGATTGTTTGCAATCATATGATCACCCACAAATTATTTAATTATGCCATGAGTACTTAACTAAAATAATTCATGCATGTTATCGGGTGAGTTCATTGCATTTATTACTATTTCTTTGGTGGGACAAAGGCTTAGTAAGGAGATTCATAGAGTCTATCATTTCTATAAAGCAACGAGGCATCGTTCGAATCAACTAGCTATGAGAAAACATTCAAATAAAACGTATTTGGTAGCTATGTAGTGGCTCGGAAATAAGCTATAAGTAAGTTGGTTTATATACCTTTTATTGTTGCAAGAAAGTTGTTAAAGATAAGAATTATCACGGAAATATGTTGTACAATAGTGGCCTATACGGTCTAAAACACCTAACCACCAAATGGAGGGGTAAATCCATTCAAACATATGATTCCCGGAAAATCATATGTTTTGTTTGCCCACATGCTTGTGCATCTCATATGGTTGCTTAACTAAACTTGATTTGATTATTGAATGTTGAGTGTTTATTTGTGGAAATAAATCTCACTAAGCTAGTAGCTTATACCTTCATAGATATCTTTTACAGTTCTCATACCTTTGGTTGGACCGAGAGGTTATTTTACCCAGATAATGCTTTTAAGCCGAGATCTTATGGATAGAAGTGTAAGGTAGAAGTAGACATGGATTCTAAGAGAATTTCAAAAGTGTAAATTGTCTTATGATAGACTCTTTATTTGACTTAGTTATCTGTAATAGGGGAATGCCTCTTAATATTGTAAAGACTCCTTAATAAGTTTCTTATTAACCTTGATTATATTGTTATGATTTATTTTCATGATTGCTATTGTGTATAACTGCTTAAATGGCATGATCCAAATATTGTTCCACTACGATCGTGAAAGTACGCCTTACACCTGGTATCGAGACTTTCGAGATGACTAAGATTGTCATACTTAAATCTTAATATTGAATGTAGCGGATTGTCGTGTTTAAGGTATCGTTTGGAGCGTGACACCTCAAAAGTCAAAACCCATACTTAAGATTTATTAAGTATAAAGATCACATTATTTGGTAAAAAGTTCTTCTTCTCCTTTTGTTCCAGCAGACGCCCCTTCCACACACACATACTACATCTTCACTTTCTTTTTCTCATTTAAAAATTCTTCAAAAACTCAAACTAAGTTCAACCAATAAGTCAAGACTAGCCTAAGTTAAGTTAAAACTTATATTTTGTTTTGCTAATTCTTGTGAAAAATGAATAAATGTAGTTTGTGCTTTTATTGGGCTATGCTTGTTGGAAGGCTGTTGATGAGTTTGAAGTTGGATAAGTGAAGTTGAGGACATATGTGAGTTATAGAAGCAACAAAATGTTCATGCTTTGTTCTTACATATGCCAAGAATTCCGATTTTTGTTATTTTGTTATTATTATGATGTTATGTTCTTATTATTGTTATTATGCTTCTAACTTAACTTTATATATATTATTATCTATATATATATCTATAGATTTCTTAGACCCTAAATGCTCACTAACTCTCCAACAAGCTTATTATTATTGTTTCTCTTATTATTACTTTTCTTTTTCTTTTTTTTTTCTCTTTTTTTGGGACTAGTCTATTCTTGGTCTTGGGATACCTTGATGAAGCTAAGCTCATAATACTTAACTGGGATATCTTAATGAAGCTAAGGTTCCCGATACTTGATCGGGATACCTTGATGAAGCTAAGGTTCCCAATATTTGATCTTAATATCTTGCTTATTATTTTGCTTCTTATACCTTTTTCCTATGTTTTTATCTTTTTCATACTACATACTCATATACATGCATCATCATCATGATATTGTTTTAAAAAAAAATTTAAAGTGGAAGTTTCTTTAAAGAAAAATGAAACTAAAATATTTTAATATATATATAACTTGTCTCTAAATCAAGATTTTGTTATAAAAAACATAGGAAAATTATTTTACAACTTCTTTTCAAACTCATCAAGATTTTTCTTAAATGACAAATAAAAGGTGATGTTATCAAGGAATTATCTAACAAACTAAACTTTTCTTTTTGTAATGAGTCGCATGAAGTTTATTAAAACTAGTGTTAAGTTCTTGATAAGCAAAATTTTTTCTTAAAAAGTTTACTTATAGTATTTTTACCAACTCCATAATAAAAACCACAAACTATACTAGTTTTCAAAGTTAAGATAAAATCAACTCACTAATTTATAAACCCACTTAAAAGAATATAGCTTGCTAAGTTTCTAAATGATAAACACATTTCAAAAAATAAAAAAGACTATAAAGATGATAAATTAAAAAACAATTGATATTATTAACAACTTAAGAAGATGATTTCTTTTCAAATAAAAATTGATAAAGAAATTAAAAGACCAAGTTTTAGGAATAAAATTTATTCTTAAAGAAGTTAGGAAATAAAAATATAAGAGGAAAAAGACTTACTTATCAAACCATTTTTAAAGGAAAATATATACAATTTAAAATCATTATAGCTTATCAACAACTTAATAAAAACTTTGGAAACTTCATTTTTATCACTAGAAGTAAAATTTGTAAAAGGCCAAAGTTAAGGGAAAATTTATTTGTTTTAGAAAAGAAATTGGAAAAAAAATAATATACTCAATTACAATAGCCTAATAAATTATAAAGCTCCTTTAAAACACTTAGAAAAGAAATTGTTAAGGTTCAATTTTTCAACACCATAAGGTAAATTATTTACAAAAAAAAAAAAATCGTTGAGGCAACACCATTAGAATTTTTGCATACAATATAAGTCTCTCTCTCTCTCTCTCTCTCTCTATATATATATAAATATATACTAAAAGGATTTTTCATCATATACATATCTATATTTTACTAAAGGATTTTTTAATAAAGATAAGTTTGGAAAATTGTTTTTCAAGGGCTGGAATTTTCGTGGTAATTATGTACCGAGTCTTTTAGAGATCTAAATGACTTTTTATAAAATAAAAAAAAAAAAAAAACCTTAGAAGTGGATAGATCTTTTCAAGTAGGCAGAAAATGGTATATAATATGCGAAATTCCGAGTTAAAATGAGCAAGTTATGGCCATTTTAAGTTAAAATTTCACTCTATATGAATTTTGACAAACTTAGTAAAATGGAGTTACAAGTTTAAGTAGAAATTTCAAGGAATACTCATTTTGGGTATTTCTTTTGTATAGATGACGTGGAGTTCGAACTAGCTTACTTAGAGGATTACTTCGATTAGAAGATTTTGCTCCTATAGCCGAGTGAGTTTATTTCTTACATTCTTGTACTTATGCTTTTACTTGTAGTTTAGTGGCACTAGACTTTTAGGCAAAGCTAAAAATATGATAGTGCATGTGTTTTACGTATATGAGTGAAATGATGCTAAGTATATCGAGACGGGAATTATTAACTAATCATTGTATGATTTAGTATAGGAATGATTTGTCTGCAAACTCTATGATCACTTATAAAATGTCTAATATTAAGCCATGATTACTTAAATAAAATGATTCATGCATGATACATAGTGAGTTACATTGCATTTATTACTATACCCTTGGTGGGATAAGAGCATAGTAATGAGGTCGAGGAACCCAAAAATATGTTCTATGGCTTTGATTGCCCGTAATTAGATAGTGAGTGGGCACCCGAATTAACTGCAATTTAGCGATTAATAGGAATCTGTATAAAAACTATAAAAACATCATTTTCAAACTATGGCCTTATTGCTCGAAACACTTAACCACCGAGGGATAAATCAATTCAAACATATGATTCCTGGAAAATCGTATGTATTGTTTGCTCACATGATTGATTGCATCTCATATGCTTGTTAAAGAACTTAATTGAATATTGATTGTTAAGTACTTTACTTGTGGAATTAATTCTCACTAAGTAAGAAGCTTACCCCCTTATAGATATCTCTGGTAGCACCCCTACTTATGGTTGAAGCCCCAAGTTTATTTCTCTTAGGTATTACCGTTTGGCCTAGGGAGTTTTTGGAAGAAGTCAAAGACTAGATGTAGACTTAGACTTCTATGTAAATCTCCAAATGTAATTACTTCGATTAGGCTTTGATAGACCTTTTTAAACTACATCTTTTAATAGAGGAATGCCCCTTTAATATTTGTAAGACCTTTATATTTCCATATTTCAAATAATATGTTATGATTTTTATTCTTAAACTACTATATGAATGTCTTCTTAAATAACTTGTTTCAAATTTGGTCCTCTATGATCATGAATGTACACCTTACACTTGGTATCGAAGCTTATGAGATGACTAAGGATGCCATACTTAAGCTTTAATATTGAGAGTGGTGAACTATTGCATTTAAGGTACCCGTTGGGGTGTGACATTACTCGCTTGAGGCAGGGCTGTTACATGACATTTGTGTCATGCCCCAAAGGTATCCTAAACTTAATAGTCCGCCACACTCAATATTAAATCTTAAGTATGACAACCTTAGCCATTCCCAAAAGCTTTGATATTAAGTGTAAGGCGTGCTCTCACAAATTTAGAGGACCATCTATGGAATTATAAAGCTTAAAAAGATATAATAACAAATTAAGAAAAGAGGATTCATAACATTCATTTGTTCATATCAATAATCTTACAAAACTTAGGGGCATTCCCCAGTCACAATTCTATTACAAGAATATTTCTACTTCTTATCTAAACTAAACTTCATCTAGGAAATTCCTTAACCCAAAAGGAAAATACCTGGCTATGGGGTCTACGTGGCCTCAACCACAAATAGGTGAAATGCAAAAGATATCTATAAGGGTATAAGCTAATAGGCTTAGTGAGAACTATTTTCATAAATAACTTCTTATAACATATTTCAAACAAGTTGTTTAAGCAGCCAAATGAAATGCAACATACACATGGGCAAACAAGATATATAGTCTTCCGGGAACCATATGTTGAATGGATTTATGCCCTCCATTCGATGTTTGGTGGTATGTAACCTCAAAACAAGTAGTTTTAGTTAAAAAAATTTATGCTTTCGATCAATATCGCCAAGCATATTAAATCTACTTGAATTGAGCCTTGCTATCAGATTTCTCGCTAAGCATTTCCTTCATGTCGCCAAGCAATCACTTTCGGTCACTCCGCCAAGTATTGCTTTCGACCTGAGCTACAATCCTTCTCACCCAAGGATAATAACCCAATGCAATGTGACTCATTTCATGGTATGCATGAATCCATTTATTTATGATATCATAACATTATTAATAGCAATTTAAGGTGATCATAGAACCTCATACAAATCAAGTGTTACACTAAAACAAACATTAGATCAATTCCAGCCTCGATATTCTTAGGATCCTTTCAACAAATTATCTTACATACACATCCATTTGTCTTTTCTTAATTCTAATATGACTAAATTACAAGCACAAACAAGTAAAGCTTTTTAAGGAAATAAACTCACAATGCCATGTCAACAATTCTTTTATACGGATGAGTCGCTCATACAATCCTCTTAATCGAAATAGTCCTTGAGGTAAAGGTATTTTTCCTCGGAATCATTTAGCCAAAGAAAATGCCCAAAATGAGTATTTCTTGGTGATTTTCTTGAATTTTGACAAAACAATGTCATGAGAACCTTAAAGTTCGTATAAAGGAGAATTCTAATTTAAAATGGCCATAACTTGGTCATTTGAACTCGGAATTGCGCATAAAATATACCGATTTCTACCTACTCGAAAAGATCTATCCATTTCTAAAACTATTTTTATTAAAATAAACCATTTAGGCCTCGAAATAGTGGTGATCAGATTCACCATGAATTTTCTATCTCAAAAACAATTTTGTTTCAAGCTTTAAATCATTCAAAATTTGTTTGATAAATACTTAGTTATCTATATAATTGAGAAATCCTCTTTTTTATAGCTACTTAGCTCATATTTATTCATGTTCAAGTTTTGTTGTTCATCCATGTTTCTTAAGTAAAACAACGACAATTTGGAGTTTTAGAAATCTATAATTTACAAGAAATTCATTTTGCAAATCTTTTGAATGAATACTTTGATTCTTTTATTTTCAAAGAATTACTTTATGTTTGACTTCTTTATTTTTCCTAGATGACCCTTTGAAAAGTAATTTTCTTCTTTTGTACATTCTCTACATCAATGCTATTTTTCCTATTTATTTTCCATAAAATTTTCCTTGACCATTTGTTTGAAAAGATCTTAATTTGAAAATTCTCATCCCTTTCTCATAAGTTTTCCTTTATATTATGTTTTCATAGAAATCATTTTTGTATCAAAAATCATTTTCTTTTTGAAAAACAAAGTGATATAGAAAAGCTTTTCAAAACAAAAGTAGTTTCTAAAATTGTAGTGAGTCTCTCTTATAACTTAGAAAGGAATGACTTTATTTTTATTAAACCATAGTTTTTATATTTCATATAAACTTATTCCTAAGTGATAAAATCTCTTTTTTATCAAATATTTTTAGAACTTGAAAATTTTGGACAACGATCTTAATGGCATGATTTATGAGAAATAATAGCAAAGAAAAATAACATAAATAATAAATAAAGTCAGGTATTGGGAGTCTTAGCTTCTTCAAGGCTCCTAGGACTAAGAAGTAGACTAGTCTCAAAAGAAAAATAAAATGAAAGAAAGAAAAATTTATTTTGACTTGATGAGGACAAGTCTAAGACTAGAGACTAGTCTTAAAATAGTAAGAAATAAATATATTGCAATGAAAGAATAAATAAATTACTTTGCATGGAAATAAATAAATTGCAAGTGAGCTTATATGCTCTAAAGAATATTTATATATATATACATAATAATATTATAATAATAATATGAACAAAATAACAACATAAACATAAATAGATTTTCATGAACAAGAACAATACATGAACATAGTGTAGCTTTCATAACATTTAGTTTTTGAAAACTCACACCATGGTCATGTAAAGTTACATGATATGAAGAGAAGAAATTATAAAGAAAATTTTACCTAAAGAAGGTTTTTGGAGTGTTATGTGGTTATAAGTTTTGTATAGGTAGGAAGTGGTTTTGGGATTATTTTGAGAGAGTTTTGGGAGGATATTTGGAGAGAGTTTTGAGAGGAGAATTTGAGAGAGTTTTTGTAGAGAATTTGTGAGTAGTAATTGTGTGAAAGAAGTGAAAGAGGAGGGGTATTTATAAGAAAATGTTGAGTGATTTTGAGTTATTAAAATAAAAGAAAAATGAAACAAAATTGAGAGAGATGCATGGGGGGAGGGGAGAGGGGAGGGAGGTAAGGCGCGCTGCACCGGCCATGTTGTATAGAGGGAAAAGAGAGATTTTATATTGTATTTTTGTTGATTAAATGAAGTAATAAGTAAGGTAGATGTGAAATAAAGTTATGGGAAAGGTAAAAAGTAAAGGTTATAAGTTATGGTGTTTGTACGACTAGGTGTAAGAAAAAGTAGAGAGAAAAGAATAATGTAGAATAGTAATAAATAGTGTAACGTAAAATAGATATGACTAATAAAGTACCGGTAGTAAGAAAATACGCGTATAATTGCGATATCTATTATTTTTACTTACCCAAAAATTATAAAACTGATATTTTTGAAATCCTTATATTCTTATGAGTCTAACGGTATATTCAGAATATTTTTATTATTCCGAGCCTTGGGACACGTTTTTCAAGAACTGTGTCTGATCTGATTCAAACAATTCGCGTTTTATTGATGTGATCTTTTTAAGCTTCCTTATGTGATTACGCACTATTTTACATACTAAACCCTTACTTACTTTCTCGGGGTGGTTTATTCGGGATTGTAGGACTTAAGCCATTACATCCAACTAGAGTTTTGTTGACTTTAGGGTTCCGGTTGACTTCCAGACAAGGGTTTTAAGCTAAACCGATTCAAAAAATTTGGGGGTTTACAATTTTCCTTGAGAATATATACATAAGTAGGGTTGGTTTTAGTTTAATTTGTAAATATTTGTTTGCCATATCCTGTTGAATTTTTCTTTAACTCAATAATAGATTAAAAGTGAGTATGATAGATACTAATGATCCCCAAAGAATGCAACCTCATATTTTTTATATCAGGTTCGTTTTCCTACTTTGGATGTGTAACCATAGTTGAATAGAACGTTTTAGTATTTTTATCAATTTTTAAAACTTCGTGTCAAGAACATCCAAACCAATTCCCAAGTCTTAAAGCATCTAACTCTTTTTCATAGTAATTATCCACTGTTGAGATTTAGATGCTTCTAAAGAGTTATGAGGTTATTGGATATGTAAAACATTATCTAATTAAACTATAAATTTAGCAAGATAAGAATCAAAACTGGAAATATCAAGCAAAGAATACAAATTAGTAGAAGAAGAAGAGGAACTTAGCTTGGTGGCATTATAAATGGAATGATGTGCTATTGTGCAAAGTCTTCCAACCATTTAGGAGTGTTCTTGACTCGTGTAGACTTTCTAACAAGAGGATTATGAATAGGACAATCATTATCAACACCTAAATGAGAAGAAAAAGTAGTGTTTGACAGATTCTCAATTGAAGATTGAGAATTAATAAAATCTAATCTAGTAGGAAATTGAAGATTGAGAATCAATAGAACCTGAGCTAGCAAGAAAAGAAGCTTATTGAGAAAAAGGAAAAATAAGAAGAAGGTCACTAAAAAATAATAGAAGGATGTAAAGGAAAAACACAAGGTGAAACAAAAGATGGACACCATAATAGTTGATCACGAAAATCAAAATATGCTCAAAGAAAACAACATCATAAGACTATAAAATCTTCTTAAGAGCCAAATCAAAGACTTTATATCCTTTCTTTCTAGTAGCATACCCAAGAATACACATTAAAACCCCCTCGGTTCAAATTTATCTTATGAATTAGGAAGTCTAGCCACATAGCCCAATCATTCCATTAACCTCAAATGATCGTATGAAGAAGACTCTTCAAACAAGCACTTCATAAGGCTTTTTCCATCCTCAACTTCCCATTGGAATTCAATTGATAAAATAAGTGGCTATTAAAACATAATCACTCCAAAACTCCTTCAGTAAATTAGCTCAAATGTGTAAAGCTCTTGAAGTATCCAAAAGATGTCTATGTTTTCTTTTTACACACCTATTTTGTTGAGGTGTATACACCATGGATCGTTGATGCATAATACCAACATCTTGAAATAAGAATTGGCATTTTTAGATAAAAATTATGCACCATTATCTACTATAACATGCTTTGGACAGCAATCAAAATGATTTCTAATATAAGCCCCGTAATTTTTGAGTAATCATCAACAATTGTTAAGAAGTACTTTACTCTGGTTATAAACTCATCATGATAAGGTCCCTACACATCAATATGTATCAATTCAAATACTGACTTAGGCATGCTCGACCTCTTACCAAAGGGTAAATTATGAAATTTTGCTTCTTGATACATATTTCAAAGAAAATTGCAAAAGTCATATGACTTACACATATCCAAATGACAAAGTTTTGATGCTAAAGTATGAACAAGAAGAGCATGAAACAAATGAAGATTTACATTAGATAAGAAAGAGAACTTAGAATTACACTATGAATTATTCAAAGAAGAATGACAAGAAACTACTTATGAACTAAGCACATATAGCCTACGCACCACATCAGTTGAAGCCATAGTGTTCGTGTCTTGCAAAATACACTTAGAATCATCAAAAATAACAATGAGTTGTTGATGTTTTACTAAGGATTCTAAATAGAAACATCCACAAACCTTAGCTTCAATTTTTCTCATAATCTTAATTTAATTGATCTACTTCAACCTAAGTAACTAGTACCATTGAAAACCAAATTTTCTATTGCCATATTAAGATTGTTTGATCAAGATAAGTAAAATGGATCGGATATAGAAGAATCGATGATCGGATTACTTATATGTGGTTGATCAAACTTATATTGCATTCAATTGAAAAACAACTCAAGTATTTAAGATCCGTACCTTGTTCACTCTGATACTATGTGAAAACTCTTGTTACGTTCATAAAAATTAGAGTGATGAGGAAGAAGAGGCACAACCATGAAAATTGAGCAATGAGAAAATGACATGATTCATGAGTTCTAGTTCAATTAGTTTAAATGTTTTGTTACAAAGTTATTTATAGACAACATCAACCAATAAGAAAAGAACACGTGTACATAAATATAACTAACAATGACTAACTGCTCGTACGACCATAAGAGAGGTTGTGTCATCAACTACGATTGCATCATAGCACGACACGGTTGTGTAGGTAGTTGCATCATTGGTTGTGATTGTGTCACAGCATAACATGACCACATGAGAAATCGAGTGATATACACAATCATGTGGAGTCAATCATCTTTACGGGTATAGATAAAAATAGCTTTTTTAAGTGTTAGATTTCAAATAGACATGAAACACACACACACACACAAAATTAATATAGCACCAAAAAGACAACGATCGATCCTCCAAATCAAATGACTAATATTATATTTAAGTTCGACATATATATATATATATATATTTAGTTTGTCCATAGCACTTAAACTCTCCATTCCATTATGTTCTACCTTTCTCACTTTCCAAACATGTTCCCTTCAAGTACAAATTCCACCTCTTCTTCTTTCTCCACCTCTTCCTACCTTCTCTTCTTCTAATTCCCCAGTGGCGATGCCACATACAACATGCACTGCTCCACTACACCATATGTGGTGAGGTCAATATTTCCTACCCCTTTTGGGAGCTGAAAGGTGCCGATATATACAGTGGCTACTAGGAATTTAGCCTAAATTGCTCCTAGGACAGCAACAGGAAACCCATACCCATGCTAGAACTTAGTGATGATAGCTTTTACGTGACCGAAATAAACTACAATAACAACTCCCTTACATCAGTAGACATAGATGTGTCAGGTAGAGAATGCCCTAAGGCACAACACAACCTTATAATGGGGACGCATCCACTTTATCTTAACAAGTCATTAGACTGGAACATTAGTTTTTATTTCAATTGTACATCTTCTGGTAATGAAGCAAACCTTGTACCATGCTTGGTCTTTGAGGAGCAGAATTCTTAAGTGTTTTGTAATATACAAATAAATAGATCACAGTGAATGGTAGTATTGTAATGTGTAATTGTTTAAGAGGTTAATTTTTTCATGTAACAAACGGAATTGAACCCGAGGAAATTGTTCGTGAAGAATTGGAAGAAGGAGATTTAGGTCGGTTGTAAGCCCTTGGCCTTGGCTCAAAGGCCATCGGCTTGTGTTAAGCATTAATCTTCAAGGCAACCAGTGTTTGTGGGTACACTGGCTTAAGGCTGTGGTGTAAAGTTTTTAGGCCACTAGCATAGGTGCTGAAAGCAGCCGGCATGCGAATTTTCCATCTTTGTTCTAAGCCGCCTGCTATGCCATCAACTCATGTCCAGCCTATATTTCCACGAAAAATAATGTCTTTTCTTTTGTACTAGGGTTTCCTAATCTCTATAAATAAACCCCTAGTCTTCTTCTCTTCTCATGGCTCAACCTAAGGCAAATTTTAGGTAAGAATTCCTCTCAATCTCTATTGGGTTAAGTTTTAATTAGATCTTGTTTTTTAAATGTTGGTTTCAATTGGTTTTGTGAGGAATCATGTGCTTGGAGACAAACCCTAGGTGTTGTGTAGTTGTGCAGTTGTGATTTCTTGATGATTGAGAAGAATTGAAAATCTTATCCTAGGTAAGGTATAAATCTATTTTATCTTTGTTGAATCATAGAAATAGTCTTTTCTAAATTATGGTATATGTTATGTTATGAAAGGAATTCTAGGGTTTTGGTGAACTTTGGAGGAATTCTTATCTATTGGAGTTTCCGATTGACATACAAATTGAGAAGGTTGGTGTTGTCATGCCCCAAAGGGTACCCTAAACACGACAGTCCGCAACACTCAATATTAAAGCTAAAGTATGACAACCTCAGTCATCCCATAAGCTTTGATACCGGGTGTAAGGCGTACGTTCACGATCATAGAGGACCAACTTTGAAACAAGTTGTTAAAAAAGACATTCATATAGCAATTTAAGAATGGAAATCATAACATAATATCTTAATTAGGAAAACATATGTAAAGGTCTTACAATCATCAAAGGGGCATTCCCCTACTAAACGATATAGTTCATCAAAATATACTGAAGCCTAATCAAAATAATTACAAGGAGATTTACTTAGAAGTCTAAGTCTATATCTAGTCTTTGACTTATTCCAAAAACTCCTTAAGCCAGAAGATAATACCTGCGAGAAATACCCCCGAGGTTTCAACCATAAATGAGGAAACTGCAAAAAGTAACTATAAAGGGTAAGCTTCTTGCTTAGTGAGAATTAAATCCACAAGTAAAGTACTAGACAATCAATAATCAACCAAGTTATTTAATTAAGCATATGAGATGCAGGCAATCACGTAAGCAAACAATACATGTGATTTTCCAAGAATCATATGTTTGAATGGATTTACCTCTCCATTTGGTGGTTAGGTGTTCCAGGCAACGAAGCCATAGTTTGCAAATGATATTTTTGTAGTGTTGTACAGATTCCGACCAATCGTTAAAATGTAGTTGATCGGGTGCCCACTCACCATTTAATTATAGACAATCAAAGTCATAGATTATGTTTTCAGGTCGTCAACCTCATTACTATGCCCTTGTCCTATCAATGGTATAGTAATGAATGCAATGTGACTCACTACATGTCATGCATGAATCAGTTAATTTAAGTAATCATAGCATAACATTAGTCATTTTATAAGTGATCATAGAATTTGCAGATAATCAATATTAAACTAAATTATATAATGATTAATTAATAATTTCAGTCTCGATATACTTATCATAATTTCAGCCATGTAAGTAAAACACATACACTTTCATGTTTTATCTTTTCCTAAGATCTAATGTCACTAAGCTACAAGCAAATTCATAAGTATGATTGCGAGAATTTAAACTCACTTGGTCATATCGGCAGAAGCTTCTTAGTCAAAATAGTCCTCTTGGTAAGGTAGCTCGGACTCCACGTTACCCATACAAGAAAAGATACCCAAAAATGAGCATTTCTTAGAAGATCTACTTAAACTTGTAACTCTATTCTACTAAGTTCGTCAAAATTCGCATATAGTGAAATTCCAACTTAAAATAGATATAACTTGCTCATTTTAACTCCGAATTTCGAATATTATATATCGATTTCTATCTACTCGAAAAGATATATTCATTTCTAAGGTTATTTCTTGCATACAAGGTCATTTAGGTTGCTAAAGGTCTTGTACAGATTTAAAACGAATATTTCGAGATTTTGCAAAACAATTTTCCAACTTAACTTTATTTAAAAATCCTTTCGCAATATATATATATAAATATGATTGAAAAATCCTTTGAGTATATATATAAGCTCACTTTATATGCAAAAATTCTAATTGTAGTGTCTCAACAATTATTTTCGTAAAATAATTCATCTTGAAGTGTTGAAACTTAAACTTGACAAATTTCTTTTCAAAGTATTTTGAAGAAACTTTATATTTTTCTAAGTTATTATAAATGAGGATATTCTTATTTTGTTTTTTCCATTCCTTTTTCCGAAACAAATAACTTTTCCCTTAACTTTGGTCTTTTAAAATTTTTTCTTCTAGTGATATGAGAACAAAGCTTTTCAAAAATTTTATTAAGTTGTTAATAACCAATTTATAAATTTGCTTTTAGAATAGTTTTGACAAATGAGTCTTTTCCTTTTATATTCTTGTTTATTAACTCTTTAAAAATAAATTTTTTGTTTCTAAAACTTGGTCTTTTATTTCCTTTACAAATTTTATTTGAAAAGAAATCATCTTTATTGATAAAATCCTTTATTTTTAATCTTATCATATTTATATTCTTGTTATTTCTTTGAAAATAGGTTCCTTCTTTGGAAACTTGAAAATCATTATTTTTCTAAGTGGGTTTATAGGTTATTAGGTTGATTTTGTCTTACTTTAAAAACTAGTTTCTTTCTTGGTTTTGTTATGGAGTTGAAAAGACTTTAATCTTAAGATTTTTGTAAAAACTATGGATACCAAAAAATTATTTTTACTAAGAATTAGGTCACCATAATTATGAAAAGAAGGTGTTTATTTCTTTTATTTTCTTGGTAAAACTATTCTGTTGTTATTTGAGAAAACTTGAGAAAATGTTGTAAAAAGACATTTTTATGTTGTTGATGATAACTCCTTTATTTAGTAACAAGTTACATAATAGAAAATTTAGTTTCAAGTTCCTTTATTAAACAACAACTCTACTTCAAATATAGTTAAGATATTATCATTATGTAAATGCATGTGTTATGAGCATGTAGTATGTAGATGATGAAAATATAAGATAAGAAGCAATATAATATTAATAAGCAATATAGCAATAATAAGCAAGATATTATAATCAAGTATTGGGAACCTTAGCTTCATCAAAGTAACTCGGTCAAGTAAGGAGAGCCTTAGCTTCATCAAGGTAACCTGGGACTATGTCCACCCCCTCCCCCCCCCCCCCCCCCCCCCCCCCCCCCCCCCCCCCCCCCCCCACCAAAAAAAAAAAAAAAAAAAAGAAAAGAAAAGAAAAAGTAATAATAATGGCAAATATAGTAATAAGCTTGTTAATGAGTTAGTGAGCATTGATGCTCTAGGATACATATAGATATATATTTATATATAGTAACATATATATGAAGTTAGGTTAGAAGCATGATAATAACAATAAGATCATAATAATAACAACATAATAGTAAAACAACATAATATGAAATTTATTCATGAACAAGAACAAAACATGGATATATTGTTGCTTTAATAACATTTGAATGTTTAAGAAACATACACCATGATCATATTAAGTTACATGACATGGTAGAAAGAAATGGGTAAGAACTTTTACCTAAGGAGATAATATGGAAGTGGTAATAGAAGAAAAGTTTGGATAATGTTTATGTGTGTAGGAAATGTGTAGAAAAATTGGGTAGGAAAGAAAGAAAAGAGAGAATTTGCGAGAGGGTGTTTGTGGAGAGAATTTGGGAGAGCTTTAGTAAGGTAAATGTGTCACGCCCAATGGGTATCATAAATGTGACAGCCCGTCGTGCACAATATTAAAACTTAAGAATGACTACCTTCGTCACTCAAAAGCTTTCATATCGGTACAAGGCGTACATTCACATCAAAGGGAGACCGGTGGAGTAATGCATTTTAAGATATTGGCAGCAGAACATGCAAAATAACACTTAATATATTTCACTGAAATATAAAATCTTACAACTTTTAAGGGGTATTCCCCTGATAATTTTCATACCAACATGGTCTTACTAAGATAAATAACTAAAGCTATAAGATTTTAGAAGAAAGCTACTCTAAGACTTCAAAACAGAGTTACTCTAAAAGCTTCACAAAATAAAGATTCCACTCGGATAATTAAGATGGTCTCGGGTGCAAAATAACGATCTTGTAATATCAAAAGTCTATTGAGGTATAAGCATAACTAGCTTAGTGAGATATTCCTTACGCAAAAGTACTCATAACAGGCATTCAATCAAGTTCATTAAACAAGCATATAAAATGCAACAATCATATGATCAAACAGTACATACGACTATCCGGTTTCGTATGTATGATGGATTTACCCCTCCATCAGTGGTTAGGGAATGATTTGAACTGGGCCCCAAATGACCTTCTTAAAATTTACGTGCGTCTTGGTGTTCCAACGAACCTTACTACTAGTCCTCGAGCTTTCCTTACTCAAACCGATCGATCCGGCTCGACTACAACTTGAGGCCGTATTTCCCGAACGTCCTAAATCCTCAAGATGTAGCTTGACAGCTTACCTTTCCGGTCCCTCGTTGAGGAGTAGTAGCAAAAATGCGAAATGATATTCTAAGTGATATGCATGAGCAATTTATTTATGGGGTATCCAATCCAACATTAATTTATTTAAAGGGATCAAGCAATAATTGCACACATAGCAATACATACATAGAAACAATTATATCAATCACAGATCAGGTTTCAATATACTTATCATTCACTGATCACATATAAAAATTCACATACAAAATTCCCATGATAACCCGTATGCATGTAAATTTTATCTTTTCCTAACATCTAGTGCTCTATTCTACAAGTACATACGAGAATACATAAACATAAAGGAAGCCCACTCGTCTATAGCGATCTTCTATGAGTCAAAGTAATCCTTGGAGAAGATAAGATCTTAGTCCTCGACACCTAAACAAAAGAATACCCGAAATGAGTATTTCATCCAAGATCTATTCAAATTTTCTAATTCTATCTTATTAAATTCGTCAAAATTTGCATGAATGGAAATTCTAACTTAAAACTGCCATAACTTGCTCATTTTAATTCGGAATTTCGTATATTATATACCAATTTTGTCACGCCCCGAAGGGTACCCTAAACGTGGCAGTCCGCCGTACATAAATATTAAAGCCTAAGAATGACCACCTCAGTCACGCGAAGGCTTCCATACTATGTACAAGGCGTCTAACACATAAAGGAGACAAATCGGAATGATACATTTTATGTTGATACAATTGAGTAACAATGTAAAGGAAATACAATCCACTATACTCCAAATACAAAACACTATACTTCAAAATACAGTTCATCAAACTTCAATTACATTCATCCCAAGACTTCACTACATAAAACTATTACAAAGCAAATCGTAAAGCTTAGCCAAAAACTTCAAGCATTCTTATATCTTGCCGGAATCCCGAAGTCATTCTCGACTTCAACCATCTTGGTCCCCACTTAGCATTCTTGGAATAACCTGCTCATTTAAACAACTATTGGGGTATAAGCTACACTAGCTTAGTGAGAATTCCCTTAATTCCGTACCATAACAAACAAGTTATTAATCAATCATATGCTATGCATGAACAAACACGTGAGCAAGCAATTATGTATGGGTAACCGGAACCCACACACAGAACGGATTTACGCCCTCCGTATCTTGGGTTAGGAATGGTATTGAGTCTACACGACCGCTGCTAGTCCCCAAGCCCTGGCTCTTAGCACTCGACTCGGCTAGGCTCATCCAAGGATGCATCCACATGCGCCTTAGTACCCGAGAATGAGCTCTGGCACCGGGTCTCGTACTTCAAACGAGTCCTCGGACCATACCGATCGACCTGCGTAGGAGTAGCACGCTACCAAATGCAATATGTCTGATGCGATGCATGATCAATTTACTTTTTGCTTAGGTCAAAATATTTATACATTCTTTAGAGTGACCAGGCAATATCATACACATAAATAATATGAACATGCAGTTATCCAATCAAATCGTGGTTTCGATATGCTTTAGTATTCCTTGGCATACATTCATCACAGTCTCATCATATATCCCATCCCCATTCATATCGATTTTTATCTTGTTCCTAAAATTCTAATGCGACTAATTACAAGCACAATCAAGGTAACAAAACAAGGAGAAAACTCACTCAGCCATTGGATCACCGGTCTTCTAGTAATAATAATCCGGTGGTAGGGAATCGTCGAACTCGGGATAACCTAAAAAGGAAGAAATACTCTAATCAGTATTTCAACTCAAACTAATCCAACGACTTCATACGAACTTATCAAATTCGTAATTCGCGTCCTAAGCGGGAATTCCAACTTAAAACGGCCATAACTTGGTCATTTTAACTCGGAATCTCGCAAATTTTATATCGATTTCTATCTACTTCGGAAGAGCTTTCTAAATACGAAGTTTAAATCAAGTTTTGAAAATATCTAAGCCTCGGAAACGAGGGATCAGATCTGTACAGCGGTATATAAATTCCGAAAATGCGGTTTTCATGAATGCACTTGAGATTCCTAAGTGTAAAATGAAACTAAATGCAATGGTAATGATTTTCCCTATCATGAATGTCATGATATGAACTCTAATGAGTCTATGTTCTTATAACTTTTTAGTTTTAAAGAATTTGAAAATAAACTTTTCTTAGAAACCATTTCATACCAATGTTTAGTAAGTGAATTTACTACACTTGACCACATCTACATTTTACAAGGATTTTCTTTAGAAAAACTCCACTTTGTTTAAAGAAATTTTGACCCTTATATTAGTTATATCCTAAGGCCTTTATTTCTTTAATAAAATTACATTTATAAACTTTTAAGTGGGTCTTTTACTATGGGGTTTCCAAAAATCCGAATTTACAAAAGTCCATTTTCAAGTTGATTCCTTTAGGAAAATATATTTTATACTTGAAACTTTAAGTATTATTATACCTATATCCTAAGGACTTCATTTTTAAGAAAATATCATTTTTGAAGTTGGAAAAATAGTGTTTTCTAACCTACATCCATTATTACGAATTTCTACATGACTTTTAACTCAAAACTTCTATGGACTTCATTTCTTGTTTCCAACATTTTCTTTAGTAAAAACTCATTTAGACTCATGAAAAATACTACCAAACATTATCTATTACCCATAGGCTTCATTTCTCTTAAAATACATGTTTAGAAGTTGATAAAAGTGTTTTTGACCTAGGTTTTCAAAGTGATCCGAATTTACACAAGTTCATATTTTGAAAAGTGTTTTCCTTTTTGACTTTATTAACTTATCTAACCATAGATCTACATACTAGGAAGGTGATTTACTAAAGACAAAAGCATTAAAGACTATTAATGCACATAAACACAAAATAGAAATGAAACCTTAAATGCCTACATGATCATGAGTAGTAATATGATGGATCTACTTTATCAAATGCTTAAATGAGTTTTGAAAAAAAAAAACCATATTTTTATAAAAGATCCTTTGTTTAAAAGACTTTTTGATGGATAAAAGTAAAGCTTTTGGTATGAAACTCTTTAAAAGATAGATCTACTTTGTAATGGTTCGGGATTTTTGTGTTGTATCTCATTGTTCCTACTAAAAGATCATGGGAACATGGAGTTGAGATAACCAAAAATCACTTAGCCATAACAAAGTTTCATGAGTTGGAAGTAGTGGAACTTTACTTACTTGAAGTGAAATGGAGATATAAAGAGAAAATGGAAAGTTGTATGTGTGTGTGTGGCTTGAGAGGTTTCGGCCAAGAGAGAAAAGGAGAGGATTTTTTGAGAGCTTTTCACTTTTCAAAGTTTGAAAAAGTGAGGAATGAAGAAAGAGAGAGAAAATGTAGTATTTATATGGAATGAGATTAGGTTAAAGAAGTAAAAGAAAATTTCAAATGGAGCATGGATGGGGCACTATTCACGTCGGTCACTATTCATGAGGGGGAAGAAAAAGTTTGATTTGATTTTGTTTTGATTGATTTGTCCTTGATGTAAGTTGTCATAACTTGTATGGAAGTTTAAGGGACAAAAGTAAAGAGAAAAGAGGTTGATTTGAGTGATGGTAAGGGTTTGAATTTGTAGAGTGGCTAATAGGTAGACTAGGTATAGGGTACTTTTTGAATAGTGAGGAATAGTTGACAAGACAATTTGATTTTCCGGTAGTAAAGAAATACGAATAAAAAGGCTATAACTGTATTTTTCGTAAGCCGGAAAATTATGAAAAATATATTTTTGAAATCCTTATTTTATTTCGATTCAAATGAGTATTCATAAAGAAATTTTTGAAATTCTAGTTCCGGGCACGCTTTTCTGTAATGGGTCTCGGATGACCCGGAGTTCGAATTTTCTCAAAATCTGATCTTTTCTTGGTTTGAAATATAATCAAGAACTATATCCAAAATAAATTTTCTTATAAAAGTTTCTTATTTGGGAATCGTGGAAAAGCCGGAATTAGGGTTTCTAAGTCTTTTTCACAAAGCTTGAGCTAAACAGATTTAGGGTTTCATTTTCTGGTTTTCGAAGTTTACCTGATTACTAGGAAACACGGGTATACAAATAATAATAATAAATAATAATAAAATTGTGTAATGAAATGAAATGAATAGTGCAAAAGAATAATCAATTACCGGTAGAATGAAAATACGATAAAAAGGTTATAACTGTAACTTTTATAACCCGAAAAATTATATAACTGATATATTTAGAAATCTCGCGAAATTACGAGTCTAACGGTACTTATGGTATATTTTTGATATCTCGAGTCCCGGGATACGCTTTTCGAAGTCTGTATCCGAACGGGTTCAAAATAGGTCAAAAATTTACCAATCTGATATTTTTAAACAAACCTATATTACTACGAGCTATTCCACCTATTTAAACTACACCTCGGCCTCTAGGGTTAAGGGCGCTAAATTGCCGGACTTAAGCTATTGTATTCCGGTTAGGGTTTCCAGGTGATTTTTCCGGTTTAGACCTTTGCCAATTTGGAAACTGATATTTACGTTTATATAGCATATTTAGTTTGAGAAATTTATTTTAAATTTTATTTTTATAAGTATTTAATATCTCTCACTGCTTTCGGAAATCTTGAATTGAATTATTATATCGGAGTTATATCGGTAATGGTTACCAGATATGATTTTCTTGAGTTTGAGTCAAATATCGATTTTTGGAATGATTTTGGGAAATCTTGATTTTTTAATTTGTTTGAAAAAGGATCTTCATAGTGTTTTGTTTTCGAATTTATTTTTGCTTCGATTTAAGGTTTTATGAACAATTGGTTAACTTAAGGATTATTTAATTTGTTATTTTGTTTCTTGAATTCTTCCTTCTTAAGATTACGAGATTTCAATTTCTAACTCGTTCTATGATTCTTGGGAGTTTGATTTGATCGTTAGGGCTTTATTGTGATTTCCGTCTCTTAGGATTATTAGTCTGGTCGTTTGGGGAATTTCCAAAGTCTATATTTTTTATTGACAGATAAAGTTTTCTTAATCGTGCCAAAGACTAATTATGGAATTGGCCTTTGGTGATTTCCTGATCCTTCAAATTGTCATGTTATGGATTAACTTGCTTTTTAGCAAATTATCACTGTGTTTTATTTTTATCCCGATTTTTATGAATTAGATTGGTATGAAGTTTATCTTACGTAATGGTTTTTGGACTTAAGGACTTTTGTAGTCCTTATTTTATTTTAGATTTTCTCAAGATTGAGAAATTTTTGGATTCATTCGTAATTTAGGATTTATCGAAATTCGGTTTTAATTTGGAGTGATTTTTTTTTAAGGTTTATTTCGAAGTTCATTTTGGAATTATTTACTGAAATTTTCCGGGGCTTACAAATTTCTACCTACTCGAAAAGATCTATCCATTTCTAAGGATGTTTTTATCAAAAGAAGTCATTTGGGTCTTGGAATAGTGACGTATAGAATTGTTACGAAAATTCCAGATTTCAAAACTCAAGTTTTCAAACTTTTCTCCATCCAAAAATCTTTGTACCAACATATAGATTTATAATAGTTGGAAAATTCTTTGAACACATATATATTGACTCATATCATAAACATGAATTTAGTGAAGTTGTTCTAACAATGATTTTTATAAAATAAGGTGCTCTAAAAGTTGGAAAAGTAATGTTTTGGAAATTAGCTTTGTTAGATAAGTTCTTGGATTTATTGTAAGTAAATATTTCCTTCTTTTTAACTTTATCTATCTTTTGAAAAAAATTCCTATTTTCCAAAATAATTTTGTTCCTATACTTCATTTTTAAAAAATGTAGCTTTAAATGTTTTCTTGATAGTGACAAACTTTCTTAAAGTTCACTTGTTCTTAGTTTTTCCTAAAGTTTGTTCCATTTTAAAATAATAGTGTTCTTCTAATTTTAGTTTTTAAGTAAGATTCATCTTTAAAAAGATTTATTCTTAGATGATTTAGTAAAACTTATCTAAACCTTAGTATATTGATGAAAGCTTTACATATGAGTTTAAGAAAACTTTTGTTAAACAAAGAATTAAGTTTAAAGAAACTTTCTTATTTCGTTGGTTAGAAAAGAGAGTTTATGATAACTTTATTTTATGTATTCCTTGATAAAATCCCATATAGTATTATTACTAAAACTTGTGCTAAACTTATCTAACTTTAGAAAATATTTGTTAAGATAAAACTTTAAGTTTTTATGAAAAAATCATTTCTTATGTGACAAAATTTATTTTTAGAGAGAGTTCTTATTTTTATTACTTAAGAAAACTCCTTTTCATTATGGTTAAGACAATATTAACATATTCGCGTATGAATGAGATTATGTTGATATGAGAAATATAACATTATCACATAATAAGATAAGATATGTATAAATAAGAGCATAATAGTAAAGTCAAGTATTGGGAACCTTAGCTTTATCAAGGTATTCTGGGATTAAGAATAGACTAATCCTAAAAAGAAAAGAAAAAAAAAAAGAAAATTGTTTTGACTTGATGATGACAAGTCTAAGACTAAAAAGACTAGTTTTAATAATAATATGAAATAAATAATTAAATTGCAAAGCATATAAATAAATAAATACCAAGTGAGCTTATATGCTCCAAAGAAATATATATATACATAAGATACATAATACTATATAGAAGTTAGATTAGAGCAAATAATAATAACAATAACAATGACAATAACAACAACAACATAATAACAATAATAACATAATGGAAAATATGAACATGAATAAAAACAAAACATGAACATGTTGTTGCTTTTTAACTCTCATGAGTCTAAGAAACATATACTAAGCTCATGCTAAGTTGTATTAACATGATGAGTATGTGTAAGAAATTTTACCTAAGGTTATGTATTTGTTGAAGAGGAAAAGAATGGGTTGTAGTATTATGTAGGAAATGGTTTATATAGAGAAGAGAACTTGGGAGAGAATTTGAGAGAGAGTATTTGTGGAGTAATTTTGGTAGAGTTCTAGTAGGAAATGAGTTGTGCGAAAGAATGAAGGAAGAATGGGGTATTTATAGAGTTTTAGAGTGAAAATTAGTGTGATTAAAATTAAATGAATTGAAATAAAAATGGGATAGAGAGGACAAGGGGAAGCGCCGGTTTTACTTGTAGGAGAGAGGAGGAATTAATTTATTTTGTTGCTTTGTAATAGAAAAAAAAGTAATATGTAAAGTGTGATGTGATTAAAGTTGTATGGGAAAGGTAAACTGTAAGGTATAGGTATAGGTTTTGTGTGTAAGAATAGAGTGTAAAAAAAAAAAGAGAGATAAAAAATAGTAATTTTAACATGATGAGTATGTGTAAAAAATTTTACCTAAGGTTATGTATTTGTTGAAGAGGAAAAGAATGGGTTGTAGTATTATGTAGGGAATGGTTTTATGTAGAGAAGAGAGAACTTGGGAGAGAATTTGAGCGAAAGTATTTGTGGAGTAATTTTGGTAGAGTTCTAGTAGGAAATGAGTTATGCGAAAGAATGAAGGAGAATGGGGTATTTATAGAGTTTTGGAGTGGAAATTAGTGTGATTAAAATTAAATGAAATTGAAATAAAAATGGGATGGAGAGGACAAGGGGAGGCGCCGGTTTTACTTGTAAGAGAGGAGAGGAATTAATTTATTTTGTTGCTTTGTAATAGAAAAAAAGTAATATGTAAAGTGTGATGTGATTAAAGTTTGTGGGAAAGGTAAATTGTAAGGTATAGGTATAGATATAGGTTTGGTAGTATGTAAGAATAGAGTGTAAAAAAAAAAAAGTAGAGATAGAAAAATAGTAATGAATAGTAGAAATAGTACTATGAATAGTAAACTAGACAATTAAAATACTAGTAGTAAAGAAAATACGCGTAAACGGCCTATATCTGATATTTTTAGTTATCGAAAAAATTTAAAACTGATATTTTTGAAAACCTTATATTTTTACGAATCTATTGGTATTATCGGAATATTTTCACTATCCGCTGCACCAGAGCACAATTTTTGAAAATTGATCCCATTTGGATCCGAAAGATACTAGAAAATTGTGAATATGATATTTTTAAACTTTCTATATTATTACGAACTATTTTCCACAATTATCTTAATTTTGTTGTCTATGGTTTAAGAACACAGATTGCCAAATCTAAACCCTAGACTAATTATAGAATTAGGTTAACTTCAAGGTTCTGTTTGACTTTCGGTTCTAAGGTTTACTTATATTTATCGAAAAATCTAGAGGCTCACAGAATGAGTGTGTGAAAGAATTAGAGGGAGAGGGGGTATTTATAGAATTTTTGGAGTGAAAATTATGTAAATTAAATAAATTGAAAAAGAAAAATAAATATGTGTGTGTATGGGAGAGAGAGGGCCGTAAGCTTAGAGGGGAGAGAGAGATATTTTTTATTTGTTTTATATTTTTGTTAATTAAAAGTAATAAGATGTAAGGTTTGATGTGAATGAAGATGTATGCGAAAAGTAAAAAGTATAATAGGTTTGTAGAGTGCAGAAGTAGGTGTGGAAAAAGTAGAGATAGGTGAATAGTAATGAATAGTGTAGAATAGTACTATGAATAGTAGATAAAACCGATAGTAATAAAAATATGCGTAATTAAGCTATATTTGGTATTTTTAGATACCGAAAAATTATAAAACTAATATTTTTGAAATCCTTGTATTTTTACGAGTTTATTGGTATTATTGGAATTTTTTTTCATCGGGGGTACCAGGGTACGGTTTTCGAAAAATGATCTCGTTTGGATCCGAAAGACACCAACAATTATTGAATATGATATTTGTGTGCATCCCTATATTATTACGAACTATCATCTACTACTATCTCAATTTCGTTGTTTTGGGATTAGAAACATAGGATTACCAAATCTAATCTATTAGGGTTTGATGCGTATTTGTTGACCTTAGAGTTTCTAGTTGACTTTCAGTTTAGGGTTTGAACATAACCATAGCATGAAATCTTAGGGATTACAGGTGTACAAACCTAGATCTTAGTTCTTGTTAGATTAGGGTTTGGTTTATCTTGAGATTTGATTAAGAATATAGTTGTGTTGAGATGGTTTTGTTTATTTTATTAGGATTCTGTTGATATTAGAGTATTGTTCTTAAAAGTTGATTCAGGTACGACCATACTATGCTTGTTCTTTGTGCTTGTAGGATTAAAAAAATAAATTGACCTAATTCTATTCGATATATAATTGAAAGTGTACTTCTTGTGTTTGGCTTTAGTTAATAAAGACCATACAAAGTGTGATATTAACGAGGCGTCTGATGATCCTCGTGTGTCATTGTCCCTAGTGGAGTTGTACTTGGAGATGATTCTAATAGTTTATGAGTAGTACGAGTACGACACCTGGGTGTGTAGGAGATTCCTAGCATCATATATGTATATATTATCTAATGGTTGTTTTTGGGAGTCTTTAGATACTCCAAGTTTGGGTTAAGGCGAATGACCCTACTGTATATTTTTGCTAGCTAATCAAAGATAATAAATTTGTGGTTATGCATTAGTAATTAAGTTGTATATGATTTCGCTTATTGTTTGTTCATATGCATGTGTTTTTAGTTTGGTGTACTAAGTGTTTTCGTTCACACCTTTATCTTTTTCACGAACAGGTGAAGATCAAATAGTCTATGATTTATTTGCCTTTGATGTATATATGGACTACGAGGAGGACGTTAGCGGACCTGATTATCTTGCAGATCTCTAGTTTGTTTATAGGATAGCTGTTAGTAGATTGAATACTATGGGAATTTTTTTTTAAAGATTTTATTGAATTTATAAGATTTTGGTAAAGACTTTTTGTTTGAGTTTAGGTTGTAATAAATTGGCTTTGGTTTATGCCAACTAGTTAGTTATGAAGATCTTTTAGTTTTTATGATGTTTTAAAGTATCCTTATTTTGAGAGTTGTTATGATATATGTTTTAATAATTGGTTTAGAGTTATAATAGCTTTAGCGTACTTTTTTCAAGTGAGGACATGTAGCGAGTTGTAATACTTTTAGGTTAAGGAATTACATGTTTATTGCGGATGGGAAGTCTAAAGGATTCGATGTAGGAAATACGAGGAGAAAGGTGGTGTATGCGGTCAAATGGATGGTGGTCAGCGGGGCCAATTTGGTCGAGATGTTTGATGAGGCTATGAACCAGGGGTTTATGTTGGATTAGTGCAGGGTTGAAGGTTGTGGGGCATGTGAAAATACTAAAGGATGTGGTAAGATAAAGAAAGAACATTCCATATGCTTTTGTGATGATGAATCAATAAAAATCAATGGTGCATTTTACTCAGGTATGATTTTATCATCTTCTTTACTATCATTTGAACATATCGGTACTATTGATTAATTAATTAATTAATTAATTAGCCGGTTGCTAAGTTATATAATTATTTCAAGGCTAATATTTGGAGGGGATTAATTAGTTGATGCACTTATGATGCACATACAAATTTAAAAATCGAATTCCTTAGAAAAATAAATGCTTAAATCGAACAAATTCCAGTAGATTACAGGATCAAAAATTAAAGAAGAAAGTTGAACCTAAAAGTTGTTAAAATATATTAACATTGGAAATTCTATGGTCCAGTTATTAATTTTGAGGGGACCAGTTCCGACATTATCAAACGGTTCACATCATACCCGACCATGATCGAATCACTAAAATAGTTAATACTTCAATTATTATATTTATTTTAATAGTTAGATAATTAATTAGATGATCTTTATTCCATAATAACGTAAAAGATGTCAAACAACATATACTCTACAAAGTTTTTTTTTTTTTTAATGTTAGAAATGAAAAGTTATGCCTTTTTTCAGTTTTTTCTGTAGGAAATTTTAAATTTTTAATACTTTTTTTTATCCTATGAAAGATTGAATATTTCTTTTTTATGAATAATGAGAAGAGACTATTTAATTTTACATAACTGTTCTAAGTTAACCCACACTAATTCTAGCAAAAATTGTGGAAAACACGAGGAGTTTGATAATTGTATCATCTTTCTACCATAATTAGTAAAGAAAGTTATAAGGAAAATTTAGTTATTTAAGTAATAATTTATTCTTTTAAAATATATAAAACACCAACATAATATGCTACAACTTATAAAATTAATAAAATATATATCTATAATAGAAATGTGCCGATATTGTAGAAAGGTTTCTTTAAATAAGCCTATGTTCTACTTGCTTGACTTTGATTTTTGAATTTGGAAACTATCACTATTGGACTAGTAATTTTGAAAGCTGAGATGAATCTCACAAAAGAAAGGGTTTAAATGATATCATATCACTATGTTTTATACACGTGATACATGTAGTTTTAAAATATTAGTAAATTTTTAATATAGTGTATATGAATTGTAATGTCCTAAACTGACAACATTATTAGCCTATCATATGTCTTCACTTGAGATGGAAATGTTAAGACTACTATTCCACTAATCTACAATAATAATCATATAACATCAATCTCTCACATATAAGGTACTTATTTAAAAACATCTCATAATAGCAAAACTTTTGAATAAATTAGTTGGTGTAAACCAAAACCAACTTAATATAATCTTAAAACATTCTAAGAAAAGGATCTCATAAAACTTTAGATTTATAAAAACATATAAAAACTTGATAAAATCATCAATTGTATCTATCTCCAAACCAATATATCTAATAATCAACAGGAAGTCAGCTCCACTATCATCCTTCCTATAGTCCACATAAATATAATAGCCCGACAAATAAAAAACTACTGGATAATCGCATATTCCTGAAAAATAAAGGAGTGAGCATAAAAGCCTAGTGCACCATACCATAATCACACGCACATGAGAATATAGCATACAAATCCACATGTAACCTAGTAACTCACGCAGCAACCACAGGTTATTATCTTTTATTAATCAGTAAACAACACAGTTTAGAACCATTTGCAAATTGTCCTAAACTTGGAGTAACTCATGACTCCGTAAAAACAACCAATAGGGAACATAATAATATATACATATATTGGCATTGGGTACTCCCCCCACACTTTGAGTACCGTACTTATACCACTCTTAGACTATCGAAATCATCTATGTACAGGACTCCACTCAGGACAACGATATACACAAATCATTAAGGCGCCATCCTAGTAGCAGCAGTCCTCCTAATCTACTAAACCTAGCTAGAGACAAGCAACACATCAAATTTTAAACCAGATAACAATTAATCAGTTTACAATTACTAAGCCTACAATTGCAAATAGCAAGTAAGTTAAGGTCGTACTGAAATAGCTTTAGGAACGAAAATCCTAATTTCACCAAAACGCCTAATCACACAAGAAAATTCTCATTCTCAACAATTTTTCATAAGGTAAACATAATCTATCATCACTAAAACCTTAAACTAAAAAGAATTACAAACCTTAAATCCAAAAGAATTAAAATTCTTAGATTCATACATATATTTCGCTTTTGATTGAAAAACCACAAAATTTCTAATCACTAACTTAGGGTTTTCTCCAGATTTTTCCAAAACTTGACTCCTTTCAATATCAACAAGGAAAATAAAAAAAGATCACATTTTTGAATTAGTGAAAGGATAGAAAAGATTCAACTTACCTTTTTCTTGATTCTTGTTCCTCGATTTCAGAATACTAAATCTCTAACAAGACTTAGGGTTTTCTCTAAAACTCCCTTCGAAACCAAAAGAAGACTTTTAGGAAAAGATCATTTCCTTTAAATCTCTAAAGAATTGAATAGGATCAACTCATATTGATCTTGATTCTTGATCTCCCTTTATGCTAAGATCACATATAGAGAGGTTTTGAGAGATTTCTATAGCTCAGGAATGGTTTTGGAGAGGAACGAAGGCCAGACTATAAAGAAAACTTGGAAAAACCCTTTAATTTTCCATGTTGGATAGGCGGGCGGTCTAGATACAAAAACTGACGGCCTAAACACTCGAAGACGATTCTGTGGTGTTGAACACTGGCAGCATATGGGGTGAAGGCAGGCAACGCACTCTTTGAAGGCTGATAGCTTTGAAGGCGGCCTTAAGTTGTCTTCACTTGTCTCCAATCATGTTTTTCTATTTAACAAAACATATATTTACTATCATGCTCGAAAGTGTACTCTAAACATAATAGTCCGCCACACTCAATATTAATGCTTAAGTATGACAACCTTAGTCATTCCCAAAAGCTTCGATATTAAGTGTAAAACATGCTCTCATAATTTAGAGGACCATATTTTGAAAAATGAAGCTTAAGAATATACAATAACAAATTAAAAAAAGGGAATTCATAATATTCATTCATTCATGATAATTGTCTTACAAGTCTTAAAGGCATTCCCTCGCCAAAATAACTATAATCTATTACAAGAAATTTTCTATGAAGTCTATATCCAAACTAATAATAAACGTCATCTAAAAATTCCTTAATTAAAAAAGGGAAAATACCTGGCTGCAGGGTCCACATGGCTTCAACCACAAATAGTTAAACTGCAAAAGATATCTATAGGGGTATAAGCTAATAGACTTAGTGAGAATTATTTCTATAAGCAAATTCTTGTGTAGTAAAAATTCAAACAAGCTATTTAAGCATTCAAGAGAAATGCAACATACACGTGAGCAAGCAAGGCATATAGTATTTCGGAAACTATATGTTGAATGGATTTACACCCTCCATTCGGGGTTTGATGATAAGTAATCTCAAAATGAGTAGTTTTAGTTAAGTTATGCTTTCGATCATTATCGCCAAGCATATTAAGTCTACTCGGCTTGAGCCATGTCTTATGTCATGCCCCGATGGGTACCCTAAACGTGGCAGTCCACCTTACACAATACTAAAGCCTAAGAATGACTACCTCAGTCATGCAGAGCTTCCATACCATGTACAAGGCATACATCACAACCAAAGGAACTATATCGGAGTAGCGCAATTTGCATTGATAATAATTAAGTAACAAGGCAAAGAAAATACTTATCTTAAAACATAAACATGGTAAATTACAATTCTTAGGGGCATATCTCTCTATTGTCTTCAAGTCAAAATAAATACACTTCTTAGAATTACTAAAACACTAATATAGCATACATTACATATAAGAAACCTTACAAGATAATTTCATCCTATGTTCTCAATGCCTTCATAAAAGTTTAACATCCTTCCATGACTTCTATAATGTCATGATCTTCAAATTAAGTCATGGGTATACTTGTTTCAACAAAATCTATGGGGGTACAAGCTTACAACTAGCTTAGTAAGGTATTCTTTTCATTCGCACCACGATTTCAAATAAGTTTATTTAATTTTTTACACATATGTTATGCATACAATGCAACAATTACGTGATTACACAGATATATATAATTATCCGGAAATCATACATGGAATGGATTTATCCCTCCGTATCAAAGGTTAGGGAATCGGTGATGAAGATCCTCAACCTTCTACTGCTAGTCTCTAGGTCCCCACCCAAAGCATTCAGTTGGCTCGGCTCCGAACCTAAAGTTACATTCCCTGAGCGATTTGGATTCTCTAGGAAGGAACATGGCCCTTGCCTTATCACGATAACAGCTAATTCAACTCTACGCATAGGAGTAGCAGCCTTCCGAAAGAGATGTGACTCGATGGATGCTATGCGTGAGCATTTTATTTTTCTTAAGTTAAACCTTATTAAGGGGCGATCAATCAATTTGATAAGCAATAAGCAATCATATAAGTAAGTAAACAAAATATTTAAACATACAATTTGAAGTTGTGATATTCTTAATTCTTATTTCACACATAAGCATAGAATCATGTATATACATATCCCCGAATTTCTCATACATATTCGTTTTTATCTTTTCTTAGTATGCTAATACCACTACTTTACAAGCACAAGCAAGGTAATGAAATTAAGAGAAATAACTCACTAGTTTATTTCGCAATCTTTTTAGTCGTAAAAATCCTCAAGAAAGGTGATCTCGTACTTTTTGTCACCTAGACCAAGAAAATACCAGGGATGAGTATTTCATAAAAATTATACTTAAACTTTCTAATTCTATTTCACTATATTCGTCAAATCGTATAGAATGAAATTCCAATTTAAAATGGCCATAACTTGCTCATTTTAACTCGGAATTTCGCATATAATATATCGTTTTCTACCTATTCGAAAAAGTCTATCCATTTCTAAGGTTATCATTGTCATATAAGGTCATTTGGGTGCTGAAAACATAGGGTACACATTTAAAATAAATATTTCCAGATTTTACGAAATAATTTTTCAACTCAACTTCATTCAAAAATCCTTTGATAAAATATATATATATATATATATATGATTGATGAATCCCTTTAATATATAGATAAGCTCACTTTATATGCAAAAATTCTAATGGTAATGTCTCAACAATTTATTTCATAAAATAATTAATTTTGAAGTGTTAAAACTTAACTGGAAAAATTTCCTTTTCAAGTATTTTGAAGCAACTTTATATTTTCCTAGGTTATTATAAATGAGTATATTTTTATTTTATTTTCCTCATTCCTTTTTCCAAAACAAGTAAATTTTCCTTTAACTTTGGTCTTTTATAATTTTTATTTTTAGTGATAAAATATCAAAGTTATCAAAAGTATATTAAGTTGTTGAAAACTTATTTATAAATTTGTATTTAGAATGGTTTTAAAAAATTTGCCTTTTTTTCTTTGTTTAAAATATAAGTTCTTATTTTCTAAAACTTGATATTTCATTTCCTCTACAAATTTTATTTGAAAAGAATCTTTTTTATTGATAAAATCCTTTGTTTTTTATCTTATCATACTTGTATTCTTTGGAAATAAGTTTCTTCTTGAAAATCATTATTTTTCTAAGTGAGTTTATAACTTTATAGGTTGATTTTTATCTTAACTTTGAAAATTAGTTTGCTTCTTGATTTTGTTATAGAGTTGAAAAGAGTTTAATCTTAAGCTATTTATGAAAACTTTGAAAACTAACAAATTATTTTACTAAAACTTAGGTTACTATATTGTAAAAAGAAAGTATTTATTTCTTATATTTTCTTGATAAAGCTATCTTTGTTATTTGAGAAAACTTGTATTACTCTATTTCTATGTTGTCTATAAATCTCCATTATTTAATGACAAGTCACATAATAGAAAATTTATTTTTAAGTTCCTTTAATAAAGTAAAATTCTACTTTTAAATTTAGTTGAGACAATATCATTATATAGATGCAAGTATTATAAGCATGTAAAATAATAAGAATATGAGAAAATACTAGAAACAATTAATAATAAGCAAGATAATAAAAATATCAAGTATTGGGAACCTTAGTTTCATCAAGGTATTCCGGTCAAGTATTGGGAGCCTTAGCTTCATCAAGGCATCCCGGGACTAAGAATAGACTAGTCCCAAAAAGAATAAAGGAAATAAAGAAAAGGTTGTTTTGATTTCATATGGACAAGTCAAAGACTAAAAAGACTAGTCTTAAAATAGCATGAAATAAATAAATTGCAAGGCATGAAATTAAATAAATAACAAGTGAGCTTATATGCTCTAAAGATTATATATAAATACATAAATATATTTAGTTAGATATGAATAAGAAGTTAGCATAATAATAACAATGATAATAGCGAATAATAACAACATATATAATATCAATATAATGAAATAGGATTTTCATGTGCAAAAACAAAACATGAACATGTTGTTGATTTTACTACATATGTGAGTTTCAAAACAACACCATAGTCATGTTAAGTTACATGACATGGATAAACTAAATGGTTGGAAGAAATTTTACCTAAAGTGTTTATGTGGTATGAAGATGGTAGTGAATGTATGCTTATATGGTTATTGAGAAATGGTAGTTGGATTGGTATAGAGAGAAATTCTGTGAGTATTTGGTGAAAGAGAGTTTTTAATAGAGGAAAATTTTGTGGAGAGTATTTGTGTAGAGAATTTGAGAGAGTTTTGGTAGTAGAATGAGTTGTGTAAAGAATAAAGGAGGAATGGGGGTTTTATAGAATTTGGAGTAAAAATTAGATGTAATTAAATTAATTGAAAAAATAAAATAAATGGGAAGTGAAGAGAGAGAAGTGGACGGCAACAAGAGAGAGAGGGAGAGAAATTTGAGTAAAAATTAATTTTAGAAAAAAAAGTGTAAAAAAGGTTTAATAATATGTGGTGTAAAATTTTTATGAGAAAAGAAAATTATAATAAATAGGTATGTAGGTATAAGAATAGATAGTAAGAAAAGTAGAGATAGAGGAATAGTAATGAATCGTAGAAACGTATAATGAATAGTAAACTAAACAAATAAAATACTGATAATAGTAAAAATACACGTATAAATACGATATCTGTAATTTTTACCTACCGAAAAATTCTAAAACTGATATTTTTGAAAACCTTATATTTACACGAGTCTATTGGTATTAACAGAATATTTTTGTCATCTGGTGTACCAGGGCATGGTTTTTGAAAACTGATCCCGTTCAGATCTGAAGGACATTACAAATTCATGAATCTGTTATTTTTAAGCTTCCCTATATTATTACGAACTATTATCAACAATTATTTTTATTTCGTTGTTTAGGGTTTAAGAGCGCAGGATTGTCGGATCTTAAACACTAGGTTTTGTTGTAAGCTTTGTTGACTTTTAGGATTTCGGTTTGACTTTCGGTTTTATTGAGTTATTCGTAAGATCATAAAATTTTGAGGTTTTTTTCGTATTATATTTTTAGTTCGACGTCTATGGTTTATCTCATTTTATTTGTGATTATTTAATAGTTTTTTGTTATTTGGATCGTTTAACCGAGTCTAGGGTTATGGGTTGACTCAGTTTGACTTTTGGTGATAATTAAAAATTTTGATTCTAAAATTTACTGAAGGATTTAAGATCTTAATATTTCATTGTCGAGCATTATTTTGATATATCGTCTTGATTTGTGTGTTAGAAATCGAATAGATGAGTTGATTTATGTACGGATGTTGAATCAACCGATAGTTGTATTTTATATTTTGTTTTGAGGGTTCTCATTTTCTCAAGACTAAGAATTTTCGTGTTTGACCTTATTTTAGAATTTTAGTTTTAACTTGGGTTGATTTTCACAATTTCAGTTTTTATTTCCGACTTCTATGATATTTTATGAAATTATGAAATTTTCGGGTATACACCTTGGATTACCGCTAAGCATTGCTTTGATTCCATGTTGCCAAGCAATCGCTTTCTATCATAGCCGCCAAGTGTTGCTTTCGACCGTGCTACTATCATTTTCACTCAAAGATAATAATCCCATGCAAGTGACTCACTTCGTGGTATGCATGAATCGATTTATTTAAGATATCATAATATCATTATTATCGATTTTAAAGTGATCATAGAATCTCATACATATCATGTTCTATACTAAAACAAAAATTACTTACAATCAATTCCTACTTCGATATCCTTAGAATTCTTTCAAAGATTTTTACATACATATGAATTTATCTTTCCTTATGTCACGCCCCGATGGTACCCTAGTAGTAGTAAACAAGATACATTTGAATACTATCACAAGATTACCTTCAGAGAATGCCAAGTTTTCAAAACAACAGGATCTTTTAAGTTGCTTGATAAGAAATAACAAATATATGAAAGAAATAACTTAGCAAATAAACATTACAAAACTATTACAAACCATATAGTTCCTTTGTAGTACACAACTGAATAATCTAATCTAATAGTACATAACCATCAAACTAAAATGTATCTTGTAAACTTCTAGCTTCAAAGCTCTTACCGGAGCCATATACCTGGATGTAACTAACCAGGGTCGTAAAGTGAACCTGAAAAGACTGTAGGAGTATGAGCGAAACCACAGCTCAGTGAATAACCAGACATACCATACATCACACGAGTTATTAGCAAATCATATGCAATGCAAGCACTCAATCATATGTACAGATATAAGTTTGGATGATCTAGAATCTAAACAGGAAAAGATTTACGTCCTCTTTTTAATGGGTGGAAGAACCAAATCTTAATGACCCACCTGCCCAGGAGAGACTAAGTACACAGGAGCATCAGCAATTTCTCATTTTAAGTTATCACTCTTAATATAGTTGATTAAACTAACAATCTCCTGCAACTTCCTTAGAAACTCCCTAAGTATTAATCATTTCAAAGCGATTCTACGGGCGACGTTCTTCGGTGCCTTTTAGTTCCTCATAGGACCACCAGACCAAAGAGAACCTTGGAAGAACTTACACATTAGATCAACCAAGCGAAAACAGAGATCCAAAATATTGACACGTAGCAGGTTGTCACAACCATATATGCAATAATGCAAATTGTGCAATGCATGTTCATATTATTTAGTTAAGTCAATAAGTCTTAATCAATTTCCAAGTGACCATACTTTACAAATCACCATTATACTACTGCACAACATTAATCATTGCATTATCGCTTTTATAAAGATTTTGACAATCATACACCAAATCAAATCATACCTTCAGCAAACATTTTTGATTATCTTGCATTATATATTTGACTATTTACAATCACAACCAGTACAATATGACTGAATTACTCACCTGCTCATACTGACTCAGTCGTAGTAATCCACTGGTAGATCCTCTAATGAGTCAAAGTCATCTATTTAAGACAAAGTATTCATTAATACAAGTTAACTAAATTCCTATATGTGATTAGTGTCCTAGACTCGATATTTTGGTAATTATTATTACTTAGTGTAGTCGTGTTTCTCCTATTTTATTTTGCCTAATTGTTTTGTTATTTTTAGAAGTCACATTACTCATGAAATTAGCTTATTTCAATTTCCATTCTTACCTATTTTATCTTGATAAAACAAATATTAGACTAATACTAACTTTAATTAATACTAAATATTTTTCTTAATTCTAGGGTTTTAAAAGTTATTAGACATTAATCCAAATAGGCTTGAATATTTGTATTAAACTAACTATCTATAGATTCTTGCATCCTCATGTATATATACTCAGTAGGTATATTATATATATATGTAGTTTCTGTTTGGGTTCGAAAAAGCTTTCATTGGAAAAGTTTGATTGTAAGCAGGCTCAAGGCCGCCGGCCTTCATTCCCAGGTCCCGGTGTAAAATTGATTTTGTAAGTTACTTCATATCGGGTGCACCGGTGTTGAAAGCTGTCGGCTTTCAACGTACGCCGGCTCTACACCGTCGGCGTAGATCTCCAGGAAGCCGGCTTACATTCAATTTTTTCGTGAAAAATTATTTTACGTAGCCTCTGATCAGTGTAAGCCGCCTATAAGCCGCCGGCCTATCCATGTAAGCCGCCGGCATTCAGCGTTTACACTGCCGGCCTTGAGGCAATGTTTTACTGTTCATCATCTTCCTCCTCGGTTCAATTCTTTTTCTTTGATTTTCACACGTCAGAAACATACTCCAACTACTTCTAAGGGTTTATATATCATATATAAGGATATAAAACAACTTTCAACACGTTTAAAAACATAAATATATAGATCTCGATTCTTAAAACATAAAGCTAGGGTTTTGGATTATTACCTCGTTGGAGCTCGTTCGATGTAATCCGAAGCTGTGTTTGTGTTTATTAAGTTCCTAAGATAATTTAAGTCAGTTACAATCCATTATTTGAATAATCCTTTGGATCGTATCAACTTACCTTTGAGTTCGTATTCAAGGTTTTTGGCTTTGTTTTTCCTTTGATCCGAACTTGTATATTTGATCTGTTTGTTCTTTGTTTTCAGTTCGTTTTGGTTGATATTTGGGAGTCTATTTCGTGCTGTGGGACTTGGGAATGAATGAGTTTTGTTTGTTCTTCATTAAGGTCCTTTATTACATATATATATATATTATATATATATAAGAGAGAAGAAGGATGGTGCTGCGGCTGCTCCTCCGAATTTTCCTTTGAATTCATCCTCCTTGGCTGTTATTTTCACTGCATTAAATGTTAGGTTGAGGTGGTATTCCATGATTTGGTCCTTGGGTTGCTTTTGTTGAAATTTTGGATGAATTATTGAACACAAATCCGGCTCTCTTTCTTCTTCCACAATTTACACCGAATGCAGCAGCCAAAATATATATAATATATTAGTTTATTATTTAATTTAGTTTTGAGTTAATTAAACGAGTTATACGGGTATAGCTAATATTTGGAAGTTTTTGTACAAAAATATGTTATAAAGTTATACAAAACACTTAGATTTTCAAATAATACAAATTTAGGTTATATATACGTAGTTATTTATTCGTATAATTTTATCTCCCGCGATTTGGATTTCTTAAGCTCGTTAGGTCAATTTTTGTTTTTCCTAGCTTAAGAAAACTCGGTTTAGAACAATAGCGTGATCCGATTATTTATTTGGAGTTTAGATTTTGAGTTATTTCAGTTTATATTTTCGTTGTGTATTTAAAATCTTAACGGTTCATTTTTGGATCGTTTTCTGTTTATAAGAGTAAATAATCATTTATGCAGTATTGGACTTAATACAGAAATCAAACTATATATATATATCTTTAGTTTTGATACTGAACATAAATTCTTATTAGTAGCTTTTAATTTTAACTAGAATCTTGAATTTAGGGTTTAAGTCTAAATATAAACTCATTACTACTCGTTATTCTAATCTCGAATCATTATCGGATAAAAAACAATCATTTAATCTATATTCATATTTTCTATTTAAAATATTTGTATCAGGTTTCGGGTTAAATTTTAGATCATATCTTGAATTATTTATTCAAGATACAAATCTCGTTTTGGTATTAACTAGGGTTAAAGAATTTCTTTATTCGGTTCCTAAATTCTTCATCTATCCAAAATCTAAATATTAATCTATTATTAGACTTCGATCAGAATCTAAATCTATTATCTAGTTTATAATCTATTATAAGGTCTTGTACTAATGTGAAAAATTCCCGGGGTTTACATTCTCCCCCCTTAAAATAAGCTTTGTCCTCAAAGCTTGAGTGCGTACCTGAGTTTTCAAACAAATGTGGATAGCTTTTCTTGATCTCCTCTTCTAATTCCCAGGTAATCTCTTCTGTTTGTAGATCCCATAATACTTTGACATAGTGGATTTCTTTATTCCTGAGAACTTGCACTTTCCGGTCCAATATCTTAACTGGATGCTTTTCATAAGTCAAATTTCCTTCAAATCAATTGGTTCTAATTCCACTATCTTATCTGGATCCGGTACATACTTCTTAGAACCGATACATGGAAAACATTATGTATACCAGACAAATTAGGTGGCAATGCAAGACGGTATGCCAGATTCCAACTCGTTCAATATTCAAATGGTCCAATATATCTAGGACTCAACTTGCCTTTTGTTTGTCTACCATGAAGACTTTTGATTGGACTTATCTTTAAGTATACATGTTCTCCTTCATTAAATTCCAATTCCTTCTTTTCAAGTCCGCCCAGCTCTTTTGTCTATCTTGTGCTGTTTTCATTCTTTGCTTTATCACTGAAATCTTTTCAATAGTTTCCTGAACCATTCAGGTCCAACCAATACTTTCTCCAAGTTATCCCAGAACAATGGTGACCGACACTTTCTACCATATAAAGCTTCATAAGGTGGCATTCCTATGCTTGAATGGTAGCTGTTATTGTATGCAAATTCCACTAATGGTAAATGTTGGTCCCAATTTCCTTTGAATTCCATAATACATGCTCTAACATATCCTCCAATGTCTGAATAGTCCTTTTGTTTGTCCATCAGTTTGAGGATGATAAGCTGTACTGAAATTCAACCGGGTTCCCAAAGCTTTTTGTAATCCTTGCCAAAATCTGGATACAAACCGTGGATCTCTATCTGATACTATACCAGCAGGTACACCATGCAATCTCACAATCTCCTTCAAATATATTCGTGCCAATTTCTCCAATGGATATGTCATGTTAATTGGCAAGAAATGAGCTGATTTTGTGAGTCTATCCACAATAACCCAAACAGCATCATGACCTGCATTTGTCTTAGGTAATGAGCACACAAAGTCCATGGAAATTTGATCCCATTTCCATTCAGGTATTGGCAATGGTTTCAACAATCCTCCTGGTTTTTGATGTTCAGCTTTGATCCTTTGACATACACACTTAGCAACAAATTCTGCAATATCCTTTTCATTCCATTCCACCAATACGCATTTTCACTCTTGTATGTCTTTGTTTCTCCTGGGTGTATAGAATATCCAGAATAATGTGCTTCATGCATTAATTCCTTCCTCAAGTTTCATCATGTGGCACACAATCTTTTATTCATTCTCAATACTTCTTCTCCATCCACATGAAAATCCTTGTACTTTCCTGGGATATTCCTTGTTTAATCTCTTGAATTTCAACATCTTCTTTCTGGGCTTCTTTAATTCTTGAAGCAAAGTAGGTTCCAAAATTAGATTTCCTTCAGCTTCCAAACCTTGTATTGAAATTCCAAGTTTAATCTCTCAAATTCTTTGATGAGTTCTTTTTGTTCCGTTAGTATGAAGCCACTTCTCCATAACTTTTCCGGCTCAATGCATCCGCCACAGCATTCACTTTACCCGGATGGTAATTAATGGTAAGATCATAATCTTTAATTAATTCCAACCATCGTCTTTGTCTCATATTCAACTCTTTTTGTGTAAATATATACTTCAAACTCTTGTGATCCGTATATATTTCACATTTCTGCCCATACAAATAGTGACGCCAAATCTTGAGTGCAAAAACAATAGCAGCTAATTCTAGATCATGAGTGGGGTAATTCATCTCATGTGGTTTCAATTGTCTAGAAGCATATGCTATTACTTTTCCATTCTGCATTAACACACATCCCAATCCATTTCTAGATGCATCACTATAGACAGTATATAAATCCTTGTCATTGGGCAAGACCAAGATTGGTGCTGATATTAACCTTTTCTTCAACTCTTGGAAACTTTGTTCACGTTGATCATTCCACTCGAATTTCTCATTCTTCGAGTCAATTGAGTCAAAGGTCGTGCAATCTTTGAGAAATCCTTCACAAATTTCCGATAATATCCTGCCAATCCCAAGAAACTCCTAACTTCAGTAACAGTTTCAGGTCTTTTCCATTCCACAATAGCTTTAACTTTTGCAGGATCAACTGATATTCCTTCTCCAGAAACAATGTGTAGGAATGATATATTTAAGCCAAAATTCACACTTAGACAATTTGGCATACAACTTATTGTCTCTCAATATCTGTAAACACTTCTCAAGTTCTCATCATGTTGTTCTTCATTAGACGAATATACAAGTATATCATCTATGAAAACAATCACACAGATATCCAGCAAAGGTCTAAAGATACGATTCATCAGATCCATAAAAACTGGTGCATTGGTTAATCCAAATGGCATGACCAAAAATTCATAATGACCATACCTAGTTCGGAATGCAGTCTTTGGTACATCTTCTGCTTTGATTCGGATTTGATGATATCCTGACTTTAAATCAATTCGGGAAAATACCTTTGCTCCTCTCAATTGATCAAAAAGTCATCAATCTGGGTAAAGGATATTTGTTCTTGATAGTTACTCTGTTTAATTCCCTATAATCAATACAGAGTCTCATTGATCCATCTTTCTTCTTCACAAACAGCACTGGTGCTCCCCAAGGTGAAACACTAGGTCTGATAAATCCTTTATCCAACAATTCTTGTAGTTGCACCTTTAATTCTTTCAATTCCACAGGTGCCATTCGATACGGAGCTTTTGATACTGGTTCGGTTCCAGGTATCAAATCAATTGAGAATTCCACTTCTCTGTGTGGGGGTAATCCTGGTAATTCGTCTGGAAATACATCTGAGTATTCACATACTGTTCGAATGGTATGAATATCCAATTCCTTGGATTCACCTTCAGTTGCTCCAAGAATACAACCGTTCATCTCCATATCTTCTTCATTTTCCACTTCAATTGCTGTTATCCTATTTCTGACTCTTTGAGTATCTCACCTCTATACTCTTTTCTTTCTCCTTGATTATTGACAAAAGATACTATTTTGAGATGGCAATTAACTTTTGCTTTTACAGCAGTTAACCAAACCATACCCAAAATAATATCATATTTCTGCATCTCTATCAGAATTAAATCAGAATTGATTCTTGATCTCCAATCTTTAGTGGACAACTCTTGATCATCTTCCCGTGTCACCACTAAATCTCCAGTTGGCGTAGTAACTCTCAATTCCTTATTCATGCTTTCAATTGATAATCTTATACGCCTTGCTAATCCAGTATTTATGAAAGAATGCGTTGCTCCCGTGTCAAACAAAGCATACGCAGTCTGATCCCCTACTTGAATGGATCCTAAGTATCAATTATTAAGTTCATGTTATTTTCAACTTATAAAGACTTCTATTGCTCATCTACTTGTGATTGTGTCTAATAACTTTAAATAAACAAATATATAATTACATACCTGCAATGAGTCCATATTCTTCAGGATCAACCTCTCCCAAATATTTTCTTCATCTCCTTCCTCTATCTCCACATTCTAGGACTTCCATACATGGCAAAAACTCTGGCCGTCGCTGGCTTTGTTGGCATTCCCATTTTTCGATCCTGAGGCTCCAATCACTCCTTTAGATTGTGAAGATCCAGCTACTGCAGTTGCTTTCTGTGGACAGTTGGGTGCTATGTGCCCAACTTTATTGCATATGAAGCAAGTTGCAGTTTTTCTTTTTGGACAATCGTTTATCATATGCCCACTTTCCCCACAATAATAACATTTGTTCTGTAATTGTGGACAATGTCTTGGGTAATGAGAACCTTTACATTTCCAACAAGTAACATTATTCTTCCCATTACTCCTCCTTTGTTCACATTGAAAGGTTTGAAGAATTTAACCTTCTTAGGCACAGAACTTGCCATAGAACCATCATACATTCTTTTCCCGAACATAGTTCCCTTCTTCTTATACCTCTCAAGTTCATACTTCTTGCTCGTTCAATTCGAGCTTTTTCCAACATAGCTGCAAAGTTATCAAATTCAGCAAGTCTTCTTTGGAAATGAGGTTCTAATCCAGCCATGAAAGTCTGTCTCTTAAGCTCATCACTGTCCCGATAAGCATCTGGAGCAAACTGTAACAACCGATTAAACTCATGTTCATATTCATCAATGGTCTTAGCTCCTTGGGTCAAATTCATCAGGTCAGTGCTATACTTTGCTTTTAGGCTGCTTGGAAAATATTCCTTCAAAAATTCTGTCTGAATACTTCCCAAGTAATTGGTTGGACAAACTTCTTTGTTTCGAATTCCACCATATCCTTGCTCTTAACCTTAATAAATAAGTCCATAGGATACTTTCAGAGCTTCAGGTACTTGGAAAACATCAAGGGATCGCTCAATCTGAGCTAGCCAGTCTTCAGCTTCTTCTGGCTTTCCGGTTCCTTCAAAATATCTGTTGCACTTAATGAATTCGGCAACAAATTCCTTGAGGACGTAAAGGTGGTGGTGGTGGCAATTCCTGTTCACATCGAGGGGGTCCTTGTACCTCAGCAGCAGACTCATTTGGGTTCACTGGTCCATTTTCCTGAAATTGAACCGGTGGAGTATGCCTTTCATTCCTTCTAGGATTTGGTGGAGTCATTGCTGTGTGCCCAACAGGTGGTGCTACATTTGTGGCTTGCATATTTTGCAAAGCTTGCAAAATAACATTTTGTTGTTGAAGACTTTGTAAAACATCCTCAATTCGGTTTTGGGGTGTTGCAGGAGCATCTATTGGTGGATCTCAGAAATTCTGGCATTTCTACTTTTATTTCTTCCTCTTGGCATTCTATTAACATTAAACATATTACTTAAGTCAGATCATAACTCGTCTTTATCAAAGTCATCAAAGTCATATTCATATATATATGCAACACATATATATACATAACCAAAATACATCAGAGCTTTTCATGGTTAGTGCATTATACATATCCAAAAATTGCACTACCCTAACTTAGCTTCCTATCATAGTCATCAAAAGATACATATATAAGTCATCAAAAGTCTACTAATATCGTCCTGTCATGTCATCATAACAGATAATACACATCATCATATAATACTAAAATCAGACTCAGGGACTGGGATGAAGACGACCCTTGCCCTTCTCCTGAGGGCCTAATCGAGGGTAATCATCATCTCCCTCAGAACTACTATCATCAATCTCAATCATCACACCCTCGTCTCCTGGAGGTGCTAGAGTCAGGGCTGTGTCCATCACCCTAATGCCTCTGGGTGCTGGCCTCATCTCACCCTCAGCTCTAGATGGATATCACTCTCAATCCATCCTCCATGCGCTGATCCAATCCATCTGGCATAATTATAATCTGAGACATACTTCTCTGCCTCAATCCTTCTTTTCTTACCTTCTCTCTCATCCAACAGCTCTGTGGTGATACTCCTCATGTGGACAGTAGTCTGAACTGTCTCCTGTACTACTCGATCCTGTACAGGTAGGACGCTGGAACTCACCTGCTATCTCAGGGATAATAGGCGGTTTCCTCATCAACATGCGTCTAGAGTGACTGCATCTACTGAGTCGTGCAAGCATCAAGTCATCATCATAGGCCGCATCACCTCTGACCCGGGCATGATCCTGCCTAACATCATGAGCATAGACTGCTCCTCTGCCAATATCTACCCAACTCTAAAATCTGGGAGCTCTGGTCTCTCTGATCTGGATGAGACTATAAATGCTATGTTGTCAATCTCCAGACCACCTCCTTTCTGCACTATCAGCCTCTCAAATCTGTAGAGCGTCTCTATAGCTGATCCGTTATCTGGAAAAGCCCGCTCCATAAAAAATAACCAGCCTTTAAACAAAGGCAATAATCCTCGCTTCCAGGTGCTGAGGATCTCATCCAAGGTCTTGGTAATCCCGCTCAAATACAAGTCCTCTACCAGAACTCGTAGTCTGCGCCTGTAGTCTGTCAAAGTCTCCTCTTCCTGCATACTAAAGATCTCCCATCTAATGTGACACGTAGCAGGATTAGTCTGCACACAATAAAATTTGCATGATTAATAATAATCACACATACTTTATTCCTAATTGTGCAGTATAATTCTACCCAAACTACCCAACTACTACTAAGAGTGCTAACTAAATCTAATTTACTACATTCACTAAATGCAATTCTTTCACATATTTATCTTTCTTATTCTAGCAACCATGCTCTGATACCAACTTAATTCTGTCACGCCCCGAGGGTACCCTAGTAGTAGTAAACAAGTTACACTTGAATACTATCACTAGATTACCTTCAGAGAATGACAGGTTTTCAAAACAACAGGATCTTTTAGTTGCTTGATAAGAAATAACAAATATATGAAAGAAATGACTTAGTGAATAAACATTTAAAACTATTACAAACCATATAGTTCCTTTGTAGTACACAACTAAATAATCTAATCTAATAGTACATAACCATCAAACTAAAATGTATCTGTAGACTTCTAGCTTCAAAGCTCTTACCGGAGCCATATTCCTGGATGTAACTAACCAGGGTCGTAAAGTGAACCTGAAAAGACTGTAGGAGTATGAGCGAAACCACAGCTCAGTGAATAACCAGACATACCATACATCACACAAGTCATTAACAAATCATATGCAATGCAAGCACTCAACCATATGCACAGATACAAGTTTGGATGATCTAGAATCCAAACAGGAAAAAGATTTACGCCCTCTTTTTAATGGGTTGAAGAACCAAATCTTAATGACCCACCTGCCCAGGAGAGACTAAGTACACAGGAGCATCAGCAATTTCTCATTTTAAGTTATCACTCTTAATATAGTTGATTAAACTGACCATCTCCTGCAACTTCCTTAGAAACTCCCTAAGTATTAATCATTTCAAAGCGATTCTACGGGCGACGTTCTTCGGTGCCTTTTAGTTCCTCATAGGACCGCCAGACCAAAGAGAACCTTGGAAGAACTTACACATTAGATCAACCAAGCGAAAACAGAGATCCGAAATATTAATACGTAGCAGGCTGTCACAACCATATATGCAATAATGCAATTGTGCAATGCATGTTCATATTATTTTGTTAAGTCAATAAGTCTTAATCAATTTCAGTGACCATACATTACACACAATCATATTACTACTGCACAACATCAATCATTGCATTATCGCTTTTATAAAGATATTTTAACAATCATACACAATCAATCATCCTTTCAACAAACATTCATTTGATTATCTTGCATTATATATTTGACTATTTACAATCACAACCAGTACAATATGACTGAATTACTCACCTGCTCATACTGACTCAGTCGTAGTAATCCTGGTAGATCCTCTAATGAGTCAAAGTCACCTATTTAAGACAAAGTATTCATTAATAAATTAACTAAATTCCTATATGTGATTAGTGTCCTAGACTCGATATTTTGGTAATTATTATTACTTAGTGTAGTCGTGTTTCTCTATTTTTCTCCATAATTGTTTTGTTATTTTTAGAAGTCACATTACTCAAGAAATTAGCTTATTTCAATTTCCATTCTTACCTATTTTATCTTGTTAAAACAAATATTAGACTAATACTAACTTTAATTAATACTATTTTTCTTAATTCTAGGGTTTTAAAAGTTATTAGACATTAATCCAAATAGGCTTGAATATTGTTGTATTAAACTAACTATCTATAGATTCTTGCATCCTCATGTATATATACTCAGTAGGCATATTATATATATATATATATGTAGTTTCTGTTTGGTTCGAAAAAGCTTTCGTTGGAAAATTTTGACTGTAAGCCGGCTCAAGGCCGCCGGCCTTCATTCCCAGGTGCCGGTGTAAAATTGATTTTGTAAGTTATTCATATCGGGTGCACCGGTGTTGAAAGCTGTCGGCTTTCAACGTACGCCGGCTCTACGCCGTCGGCGTAGATCTCTAGGAAGCCGGCTTACATTCAATTTTTACGTGAAAAATTATTTTACGTAGCCTCTGATCAGTGTAAGCCGTATAAGCACCGGCCTATCCATGTAAGCGCCGCATTCAGCGTTTACACTGCCGGCCTTGAGGCAGTGTTTTACTGTTCATCATCTTCCTCTCGGTTCAATTCTTTTTCTTTGATTTTCATACGTCAAAACATACTCCAACTACTTCTAAGGTTTATATATATATAAAGGATATAAAACAACTTTCAACACGTTTAAAAACATAAATATATAGATCTCGATTCTTAGAACATAAAGCTAGAGTTTTGGATTATTACCTCGTTGGAGCTCGTTCGATGTAATCCAAAACTTGTGATTGTGTTTATTAAGTTCCTAAGATAATTATAAGTCAGTTACAATCCATATATTTGAACGAAAATCCTTTGGATCATATCAACTTACCTTTGAGTTCGTATTCAAGGTTTTTGGCTTTGTTTTTCCTTTGATCCGAACTTATATGTTTTGATATGTTTGTTCTTTGTTTTCAGTTCGTTTTGGTTGATATTTGGGAGTCTATTTCGTGCTGTGGGACTTGGGAATGAATGAGTTTTGTTTGTTCTTCATTAAGGTCCTTTATTACACACATATATATATATATATATATATAAGAGAGAAGAAGGATGGTGCTGCGGCTGCCCCTTCGAATTTTCCTCTGAATTATCCTCCTTTGGCTGTTATTTTCACTGCATTAAATGTTAGGTTGAGGTGGCATTCCATGATTGGTCCTTGGATTGCTTTTGTTGAAATTTTGGATGAATTATTGAACACAATCCGGCCCCTCTTTCTTCTTCCACAATTTGCACTGAATGCAGCAGCCCATAATATATATAAATATTAGTTTATTAATTTAATTTAGTTTTGAGTTAATTAAACGAGTTATACAGGTATAAACCGGCTAATATTTGGAAGTTTTTGTACAAAAATATGTGTACAAAGTTATACAAACCACTTAGATTTTCAAATAATACAAATTTAGGTTATATATATACATAGTTATTTATTCGTATAATTTTATCTCCCGCGATTTGGATTTCTTAAGCTCGTTAGGTCAATTTTTGTTTCAGACCTCAATAGCTTAAGAAAACTCGGTTTAGAACAATAGCGTGATCCGATTATTTATTTGGAGTTTAGATTTTGAGTTATTTTACAGTTTATATTTTCGTTGTGTATTTAAAATCTTACTGGTTCATTTTTGGATCGTTGTTTTCTGTTTATAAGCGTAAATAATAATTTATGCAATATTGGACTTAATACAGAAATCAAACTATATATATCTTTGTAGTTTTAATACTGAACATAAATTCTTATTAGTTGCTTTTAATTTTAACTAGGAATCTCGAATTTAGGGCTTAAGTCTAAATATAAACTCATTACTACTCGTTATTCTAATCTCGAATCATTATCGGGATCAAAAACAATCATTTAATCCCTATATTCATTTTTTATTTAAATCTATCTGTATATCAGGTTTTCGGGTTTAAATTTTAGATCATATCTTGAATTATTTATTCAAGATACGAAATCTCGTTTTCGGTATTAACTAAGGTTAAAGAATTTCTTTATTTGGTTCCTAAATTCTTCATCTATCCAAAATCTAAATATCAATCTATTATTAGACTTCAATTAGTATCTAAATCTATTATCTAGTTATGAAATCTATTATAAGGTCTTGTACTAATGTGAAAAATTCTCGGGGTTTACACCTTAGTTCTAGTGTAACTAAACTATAAGCATAATCAAGTAAAGTATTTTAAAGAAATAAACTCACGTTGCTATGGTGATACTCCTTCTAAATGGATGAGTCGATTAAACAATCTACTTAGTCTAGATAATCCTCGGGATACGGGTATTCTTCATCGGGATCACCTAGTCAAGAAAAATACCCGAAATGAGTATTTCTTGATGAATTTCTTGAAATTTGACAAAACTATGTTATAAGAACGTCAAAGTTCGCATAGAAGATAATTCTAATTTAAAATGGTCATAACTTGATCATTTTAACTCAGAATTGCACATATAATATACAGATTTCTACCTATTCAAAAAGATCTATCCATTTCTAAAACTATTTTCATCAAATTAGGTCATTTAGCTTTGAAACAGTAGCGATCAGATTCATCACGAATTTTCCCCATCCTAAAAGCATTTGTTTCAAACATCAAATCATCCAAAAATTGCTTTGATAATTACTTAGTTATCTATATAGTTGAGAAATTCCTTTTTATAGATATATAGCTCATATTTTATCTATGCTCAAGTGTTTGTTTTCCAACCAAATTTCTTTAGTAAAAACAATGCTAGTTAAAAGTTTAGAAAATCATAGTTTATAAGAAATCCTTTTTTTAAATCCTTAAAAATGAATATTTTGATTCTTTTGTTTTCAAAGAATATTTTATGTTTATCTTACTATTTTCCTTAATAAATTTCTCTATTTTCCTTTTACAAATTTTCAATAGTAGTATCACTTTTCTTATTAGTTTTCTATACAACTTTTCTTTTACTCAAAAAATCTTGGTTTGAAAACTCTCATTCCCTTTTTATGGGGTTTATTTTATATTATGTTTTCATGGAAAAAAATTTTATATCAAAAGTCATCTTCTCTTGGAAAACAAATTAATATAGAAATGATTTAAGAAAAACTTTTCAAAACAAAGGTAGCTTTAAAATTACAGTGAGTTCTTCCTAAAGTTTTGAAAATAATAAATTTATTTTTATTAAACCATAGATTCTAAATTTCATATAGAACCATCTTTAGGTGATAAAATCTCCTTTTTGCAAAAAGTATAATTGAAGCTTAAAGGTTTGGACAACAATCTTTATGTGCATGATCATGAGAATACTTAGCAAGCAAATGTAATATCATGAATAATAAATAAAGTCAAGTATTGAAAGTCTTAGCTTTCTCAAGACTTCCGAGACTAAGAAATAGACTAGTCCTTATAAGAAAAGAGAATAAAAGAGAGAAAATTGTTTTAACTTGATGAGGACAAGTCCAAGACTAGAGACTAGTCTTAAAACAACATGAAATAAATAAATTGCTTTGAGTAAAGTAAAATAACAACATAAATATATAAATAGATATTCATGAATAAGAACAATACATGAACATAGTATAGCTTCTATAACATTAAGTTTTAGTAGAAACCTCACACCATAGTCATGTAAAGTTACATAACATGGTAAAAAGAAACATATAAAGAAAATTTTACCTAAAAAGAATTTGGAGTAATATGCGTGAATGT